>KZ870068.1:36374-48406 GCA_003456935.1 Machilis hrabei | reverse complement strand
ATAGTGTTTTCTGCAATTTGTGTTTTACGCAGGGGCATAGAGTGCAACTTGCAGGACTGACCTGCAATGTGGGTTGCGTCTTCAAAAAATAAAGGTATTGTTTAGTTCGATTTGTATTCTTTTCTAACGTGTAACGTTTAATCTGTAACATTCTTACCAATGATTATATTCAATAAATGTTTTAGTGAAGTATAAGAGTGATATATTTACTAAGGAAGATCATAAACAATTAATTAAAGCAGCTGTCATACAGTAGCGCTCAAAAGTCTTTTGACAAATACATTTTTTAAATTAATCTTTATTTCCTTTTTAAAGCTAAGTCACAAACTAAATATATACATTCATTTTGATTGTATAAAAGGGTTTTTCAGTCGTTGTTTTAAAACAAACACACATTTTATTTATTTGACAGAATATTATGAAAAATTACAAAAGAAATGTTTTAGTGTCATTTTACATATTTCACTTCACCATATATTTTGATAACATAACACAAGGTATCACTTCTAATTAGCAAAATATAACTAAGGAAAGTATATTTCTACTTAATACTTCGTTGCAAAGCCCTTAGCTCTAATGACAGCCTTGCACCTGACTGGCATTGAATCTACTAGTTTGACGATGCGGCTTCTGGCAATAGAGCACAATTCTCTTTGCAAATCCTGGAAGAAAGTGTCCTTATTTGAATAATTGTGAACTACAACATGTCTCTTAATTTCATCCCAAAGGTGTTCGATGGGATTTAAATCGGAACTTTGACTTGGCCACTCCAATACCCGGATCCTCCGACGCATGAACAAGTCTTTAATGTACTGCGACTTGTGTATTGGGTCATTGCCTTGTTGAAATAGCCATCCCCGAGGCATGTTGTCCTTTGCATGATTCAACATATTATTCTTTAAGATGTCTTTGTACACAAATCGGTCCATAATGCCTTCGATTCGTATTAAAGGCCCTACGCCACTCCTAGAGAAACACCCCCATGCCATAACACTTCCACCACCATGCTTGACGGTCGGAACTTGATAGCGTACATTGTCCCTTTGGTTTTTCGGAAGTCAAACGTACTTATTTCCATCCGAAGAAAACAAATTAAATTTGCTCTCATCACTTCATAGGACTTTATTCCAGTTCTCCGGTGTCCAGTTGGCGTGGTTCTTCGCGAATTGAATTCTGGCTATCCTGTTCTTTTTGATGATTAAAGGTTTTCGACTGGGTCTCCCAGCAGACAATCCCCCGTCCTTCAGTCGTCGTTTTACAGTCGAAACGTGTATGTCTACATTATGATATTCATGTAAATCGCCCGAAATAACCATGCTGTCAGTCGAGGGTCGGCTTTCGACTTCCTAATTAAGAGTTTATCTAACTTCACAGTTGTTTTTCTTGGACGGTCACTCCTTCTTTTGTTTTGAACAGAGCCCAACGATCGCATTTTACCGTTCCAAACACTAATAATTTGTCTTGATACTCCAAATTGTCTGGCAACGTCAGATTNTTTCTNACCATTTTGATGTGCTTTAATAGCTGCTTCTTTTAGGTNTGCAGAAAATTCCTTGCGTCTTTTCATTACGAAATCTACAAGAACGAAACACGGTGATATCAGTCTAATGTTTACATTTAGTTTTTTCACAAATAATTAAAAGTAAATATCAAATTAAGGTGCCTACACGTACCTGTCAAAAGTCTTTTGATCCTCTGTTATTGTAATATTTCGTCCTCACACAACTCTATCCGTCTTCACGTAAACAATTCTATGGTGTATCGAAGCATCCACCTGTGCTTTAAAACGGGGTAAGGCAGACTGACAAAGGGATTGCTTTAAATCACGGCTACCAACGAAAAACCGTTTGTCAAAAGACTTTTGGGCGCTACTGTAGAATTAATGTTATAGTGTTTATTGATAACTTTGGCTCAAGTAGTGGTGTTCTTGCAACAGAGAAAGAAGCGTGTAACATTGTAAAGAGAGAAATTCAAGATTTGTGCAAGTAATTGTTCTAGTTCTCAAATGAAACAATATTATACATATCTCGCATCATACGTGGAATTACGCTAACCTTCATTTGAATGCATTTACAATATTTTGGTTGAAATGGGTGAATTAATTTATTACTTTAATTTGAAACGAAAAATACATATTTTCTGGCCCTGAATAGTTTTTATGTTATGTTATGAATGAGTTTACTGATAAAGAATGAACGTATCTTAGAAGTTCTTCAATTTTGTTGTTAATGTAGTTATACAGAGGAAAATTCTTCATTTAACAGACAAATTTTGAATTAAAGTTGTTCAATAATTTAAGGTCAGATAAATATGATAATTGTCATCGATGTAGATAGAAATCTGTAATATGATGGAAATTCAGATATTTTCAGTTATTCAGATGGGTACTTTGGATTATTTGCTGCTTTGAGTACTACAAGATTGAAATAATCATTCAGATAAGAACCGGGATAGCTCGAATTGTTAAATTGGGATCGTCAGTATAAATAAAAAGGCTATGTGTTTGATAATCTTGGTGCAGGATAAGACCAGACATGACTGCTTCAAAAATTAAGACATTTTTTAATTTCGTGTTTTGGAGTGCTTCTGAGTATCATAGTGGTGTTGTATACAGCTTTGCTTGCATGAAGAAATTGTAATAATAATAAAAGTGTTATAACCTAGAAAAAATATGTTCAATGCTAACACAATTAGAACAAACAAAACTGGACTATTATTTTGAGAAGTTATGGAAATGCATATTTGACGCTACAATACTCATATTTACTTGGTTGTATTGTTGAATAGACAAATCAGTACCTCAAGCAGTTTTAAAGTTGCCAATATGTTACGCGGAGTTGTTATTTAAATGTCATTGCATCCATATAAATAAAATGATTCAAATATAAAATATATTTGTTTAACATGAAAACCAATGATTTTGTCTATAATCTACATGTATGTGTATATGTACACGTTATCTATGTTACAATAATGAAAAATAATAATAGAAAAATAAAGTTAAAAATATACATTACTAGTGTTACGTCCCCAAACACTTCTGCCATATTGTGGTCAAGAGGTCCAGGGCCTGCTTTTCGTGGCCTTAGGCCCCATATGTAGTAGAATTTGAATTAAATTTCCATCGTGGGATGTTAAATGTTTCAGTTATAGATGTTATCATGTTTCTTCGTCAATGCACAGGATGTTAAAAACATATCATCCCAATAGTCGTATAACATATTTTTTTTAAATCGTACTGCACCCAATCTATTATAACTACGTTCAATATATTTTCATGATACGAATTTGGGGAAATGTAACTGTGCTACTATACTCAAGCTTCTGAATTATTTCAGTTCCAAATGTATTCTTTGTACTTGTAAAATGGCTTCGTGAGTGATTTTCCCTTTACTGTTTTCTCACAGCTGTGTTACGCAATTTATATCTCCCTTTTATTTCACAGAGAGAGGTGGTCAAAGACGTTTTTACGTTGTATCAAAATAAAAAGGGGCAAGTCAAAGGCTTTGACGGGAGATAAAAAACACAGAGTTGGGTCTATGAACAAGACAAAGAGAAGATTAATGAATCCGTCACCGCTGCGGGTGTATTTATTAAATTAGCGCTTAATTAGTCCCGCTTTTTTCTTCTTCTTTGTATCTTCCTTGCCGAAATTAACGTTGCTCATCTTTCTCTTTCAAAGCAAGTGGGATCTCGAACAGTTTGGTCCTTGTAACCAAGGCAACATTGGCTTCTCGTACACGTGGATCGATACTGTGATTGACAGTATTATATAACACAAAGAAAAAAAGCTGTTAGATAAATTATAGTACAAAGGAATAGATTTCACAATATGTCTNCTTTTACATTTTAAACTGTATTGAACACACAAACTTAAAGTTTAATCAATCTGGTTTAGAATTGCAAAAAAATGATGAAAACATATATCAATACTTAGTATTTATATTAATTGAAACGGAAGAAGAGATATTGGATGTAGGCTACTAAAAACAATTAGAGGATAAATCAATTATAGCATCAATGGTTAGCAATACTGCCTAATTGTATTCGATAGTGTACATAGTCAGTTATAGGGTCACATATAATATTATAAAACCAAAAGGCAGTTTTTTACTTTATAAGGCAATAAAGAAAACCTATTTAGAGGTCTTAACACCTTTGATAAAAATAATATAGAATAAGTAAGTGTAATAACATTATGTTAACTTTAAACGCAAGTCTCAATCGTTCGTATAACTGGAACACAATACACGTAATATACTTTTTTATATAGATACCTATAAATATCATACGTAACTTAAATATGTTTTGTCTATTGTTCATAAAACTAATTTAATATATTGTACAAGTAAAGTGTACATATAATAAATAAAATAATAAAGTCTTCTTATATTCGCACAATAGTATACAGATCCTTCCTTAATGCCTCTGGTGTATCTTTATAATTCTAACCTCTTACACAATCCACTCATTACAAAACTGTTTCAGGTCTGGCATAAATAGCAATAAACTCAGTTTACTGTGTTAAATTGTTGTGCTTACTCTTGAAATGAATATGGATCCACAGGAATCTAAAGCGGTCGTTAAATGGTAGTAAGATTTATTTCTAGCACGTTGCAGTAGACTGCTTGAATACGTATTTATCAAAACTCATTATACAGGGTGGTCTACATAAAGCGTTATGCATTTGTATCGCGAAAACAAAGCAGTATGAAATAAAACGTGTAGACAAATGTTGTTAGGTTTGAGGGGGAAATATAGTAGCTATTATTTTTATTGCTTTGGTGAATGTTTTCAAGGTTAATTGAAGGTCACTTTTTTTTAGAAACACATATTTGTGTTGAATGCATGTGATCCTACGCCCTAAAACAAACAACTTTTGTACCAAAAACATTTTTAAACTGTTTCAATTTACCAAGATAGCTTTAAAATAATGAAAACTAAAACTCGTAACGTTTAAGCGTATAATACGATGCTTTACAATTGACGGTGGTTTTCTCCTGAATAGGGAGGTGATTGAGGTCCCTTATAGGTTAAACAACCTACATCCCACCCTCCATTGTAAATATTACAATTGTAATATTGAAAAGTACAAAACAAAGTTACGGGTTTCAGTTACTACAATATGCCCCCCTTCAAACCTAACAATATTTGTTTACACTTTTTCTTTCATACTGCTTTGTTTTCGTGATAAAAATTCGTAACGCTTTATGTAGACCACCCGGTATACTATTTTTTAAAATTGAAAAACATAAATATATAAGACATCGTATTAAGACGTTTTATAATGGTTTAGTAATTACTATCTGTCGTTAATAATAATTGCGAAAATATCGAAACAATGTATTATAAATATATGTATATCATTTTCTTGTAAATACATTGTATTTAACGGTATTGGCGAAACTAATACTAAAATGAGCCTAACTCTTAAATAGTAGTAAATATATGGACTTCAACTTTTATTTATATCACTTAAGTTCTTTGTAGAAGCTGAGTTTAGTTTAATTTTTTATTTGCAAACAAGATATCGCCGCAAAACAGCTGTCATAAAATATTTAACCAGAACATGCCCAACTGGCTTAAGATTAGCTTAGAAAAATAATTTCTGGAAGAGGTAACCATTTTAACGAATTAAAATAGACATGTTATATAGCGAAATGAAAACACAGAATGTTATCATGGTTCACTTAGCACGATTAGACAAATTATGTTGCAAGGCTGGAGGAGTCTTTGTAGCGGTTAAAAACTCACTCATCTCATCTAGAGAACAAGATTTTGAGACGGACTGCGAGATCATTTGGTGTTCAATTGTAATTAACACGGAAATAAAACTGTACCTTTCTTCATTCTATCGAACCAAACAGTCAGATATAAGTGTGATTAATTATTTTAGAGAATCAGTTGAAAAGGTTTTAGACAAAAGAAATGATAGACCGATTCTATTGGTAGAGATTTCAATCTACCTGAAATTGATTCGAATTTGTTTAGTTTTGGAAGGGGTACTAGCGACTCGTCACATTGCTTGTTAGAAGTACTCCAGAATCACTCGATAGAACAGCTCGTTCAATTTCCTACACGTGGACATAGTATTTTAGATTTGGTTTTGACAAATTATGTTAGTGAAATATACTATGTGAAAGATGGGCTGAGTGATCTCAAAGTCGTCGTTGCATGTTTAAGTGTAAATGCACAAATAACTAAAGATGTAAAGCGTAAAGTGTATAACTTCAAAAGGGCAGATTTGGCAGGGATAAGTCTGATAATTTAGAACACTTTCTTTCATATTGTAACGATCGTGTAGATATTGACTCTATTTGGAATGTGTTTAATTCCATCCTGTGGTATTCTATAATAAACGTTAGTGATTTCTCGCGAGCTAGGTTCAAGTAAAACACCACCATGGTATTCTAGGGATATTAAGAGAGCACTGAGAAAGCAACGCAAATTAAGAAACAAGTTAAGAAAATAAAACAGTCCACGTGCCGCGGAAATGTTTAGGGAAGCTCGTATTAGCACTAAAACTCTGTTAAGAACAGCTCGCGATAAATTTGAGAAAGAGGATTTAGGTTCATTTCTGTCTGAAAACCCAAAAAGATTTTGGCAATATATGAAGAATCAAAGATCGGGTGAAACATCAATTCCACCGCTAAACAAGCGAAAAGGCAGATTTACTAAAGTTTCAATATAGCTGAGCATTTACAAATGAGGATGTAAATAATATACCTAATTTTGTAACCGAACAGTCATTAATTACCAATGAAGGGGTAGATAAGCTTTTACAGTCGGATAAACCTAGTAAAGCTCCGAGGCCTGATGGTATTCCATCCCGCGTTTACTCTCTTTTACCAGTAGATTTCGGACCATTTGTCAAAACTCTATACCGGAAGAGTTTATTCCTCGGAAAAATTCCAAACGGCTGGCGGAATGCAAACAAGGGAGGAAATAAACAGTATCCTGCGAATTACAGACCTGTTTCTTTCACATCCGTTTTCTGTAAGCTGTTAGAGCACATTATTAGCATCAATATAATGACACATTTAGACGCTCAGGGAAAACTTTTCACCGAAAAACATGGATTCCGTAAGGACTTATCTTGTGAAACTCAGTTACTTTTACTCGTGGAAGAACTATCCAAAATTGTAGAGAGTGGAAAACAAATAGATGTCATATTCTTGGATTTTAGTAAAGTATTTGACACTGTACCTCACTTACGGCTGTTACACAAGCTAGAGGCCTATAAAATATATCGTTCAATTCTTAACTGGTTACAGTCTTTCCTTTCTAATCGATCGCAACGAGTAATAATTGATAGAGTCACATCTAACTCGGTTCAGGTCATGTCAGGAGTCCCACAAGGTTGTGTATTAGGTCCGTTGTTGTTTTTACTTTACATTAATAATCTACCTGCGAACATTCTGTCCTCCATTCGAATATTTGCAGATGAAACCGTCATATACAGGAAAATAAATAGTGTAGAAAATGGTGAGGAATTACAAAAAATTATAAACTCTGTTAGGGAATGGTGTACATTATGACAGTTAAAACTAAATCCTAAGAAATGCTCGGTCATGCGTTTTATAAAGCGACAGCAGAAAATTCANACCAACTCTAACCTCGGTGGTACAGCATTAGGTTTAGTTAATGAATACAAATATTTAGGAGTATGGGAGGATCTGTCATGCAAATCACACGTTAACTATATTGTAGGAAAGTTGTTACGAAATTAGCGATTTATTCAAATGACGGTAAAGAAAAGTTCTTTAAAAGTTAAGCAAATCGCGTACAATGCATTAATATTACCAATACTACAATACTGTNGTTGTGTTTGGNACCCTCACCAAGTAGGTTTGATAAACTCCATAGAACGGGTACAGCGTAGGGCAGCAAGGTTTGTATTGTGTCGTTACGATAGATTAGATAGCGTATCTGTTCGGGTTCGAGAGTCGAACTTTTTGGTAATTTCGGTTCGGGTTCGGTTCGGATGCAAAAACCAGGGTTCGACCCAGCCCTAGTTTAAACAAATCATAGACGGTCAATTGTCATTAAACTGCGATCACGTACTGCAAACAGCTACGTATATAGGTAGAAACGATCACTCAAATAAGGTTAGGGAAGTTGGGTGTAGAACGGACGGGTATTTGTGGTATTTTTTTCCTCAGACAATTCATGAATGGAATCATTTATGAGTTGGTGAGTTGCACCCCCTGCCAAAGACTTAAAGTTGATTGATAGGTGGGATTTAGATGTAGATGTAGATTATCCCGGTGTTACACACTGTATATAGAATTGTAGTATTAGAAAAGAAAAATGCATATCAAAATCAGGGTTTGAAAATTGGAGTAACAGAACTTCTTCTATTAGGTATTGTGTATATTTTATAATATTATGAGGTGAATATAAATGGCTCTGAAAAACATAACATAGTTTAATATTAATTTTAGATTTACGTAATATATACAGTTTACTTATAATTTCTTATCCTTCCTTTTCACAATGTGTGATTTAGACGTTTACGACAAAGTAATAAAAGTGGAAAAGCCCAAGTTTTATAAGAGTAACCTTTTAATGTGAATGTGACTATTCTTTAATAGAAGATAAATCATTTCTACTAGTTTCTTATAGGAATACTGAAAATAATTACACCCTCAATGAAATTTCAACTAGATACATTATTGCCAATATGAAAATTACATTTCTACATACAGGATGTCCCGCGACTGGTGATGACAAATTCCTAAAGGCGTATTTATGAGTACATTAGAAGTCGAAAATGATTTATGAACATACAGTACTGGCCAAAAGTTTATCAAATTTCGTTTTCCCCCCATAACTTCTTTCTAACTGTTTCAATCATGCTGGAATTGTTGTTGGGGCATATACCAGAGGACTATACCAACGTGCGAGTAGTGTGTGGTATGATTTCGAACACTCCACTCTATTTTACGGAATTATTTATCGATTTACTGAAAATTGAGTAAGTCCTTTTTTAAATTGTTTTGGTTGAAATTATTTTGTTATCATAATTATTTGATTAATTTGTAATATATATTGATTTAGAATATGGTTAGAACTGTTGGAGCAGGATAAACAAATGTCCAACAGCATCAAGCCATCGTTGATGGACCGTCACCAGAGAAGGTCCCTTTCCAAGCTGTCCAGAGAGTTTTCCCTGTCCGTCCCCGGTAGCCTAGTGGTTAGTCCCGTGGCATTGCACGCCGGAGGTCCCAGGTTCGATTCCTGGCCAGGACTGGGTGGTATTCTTATGTGCTGTCCTAAGTGTGCACCTGTTTTGGCATATGTCTGAGTACTCATTTGTGTTGTCCTAAGTGTATGCACAAATGTCGGAATAAAAAGTGGCCATAAACGTTAGTGATAAGACGCACCCGAAGTAATGGCCACATGCGGTTCCCGGGGCACTAACAACTAAAAAAACAAGACAGTTTTCCCTGTCCATGTGAGCTATTAGCAAAACTGTGAAGCGCTATAAGGCTCAGAGAGGAGTTGTAAAGAGGTANAAGAGTGGTCGACCCCGCATCACGACTTCCCTAATGGACATAAAATCCCTTCGTGCTCATTGACAGTATGCTCCGTAGGTGCCAGGCTATGATCGATGCAAAGGATTATGAAACGAAGGATTAGCCCTGCTTAATCTCTACAATTCGTGTAATGTCAATACATGTTCTAACAAAAATTTTTGCTCAGTTTGTGCGTTTTGGCCATTTTCAATAAATGGTTCTTAAAAACTTGTTTGTTGTTATCCCCATAGTTCCAACCGTTCAAATGGTGTGTTAAATTGTTCTTTAAAACGTATCAGTATTTTAAAGCAACTCCTGAAGTTTGAAAGAACTTACGATAAAAAAACTAAATTTGATAACAATTTTGGCCAATATTGTATATCCGAAATTTAATCGTAATAAAGTTAAGGGCATTTTAAGATTATCAAATCAAGCGAAATAAATTGTATAATGTTGTTTTTTAAATCAAAATTGATTATTTAATTCTTAACGTAATTACAATTGTTAAAAATGTCCTTCCACTACTTGAATACACGTTTTACCTCTTCTTATAATTGAGGAGGTAGTTCTCCGAATAGTACGATGGTCGGCACGAATGAATTCATCGGTACCCATAATTTTATTAATTCCCTAATTCTTGACTTTTCTGTATAAACTAGACTTTGCACGTGTCTTAAGATACAGTAGTCAAAGGTGTTAAGGTCATGTGACATCGGTGGCCAGCAAGTGGATTCCCTTTCAAATCCGATGATTGTACAAATTGTGATTCAGAAATTCGGCAAATTGCCAGCCAAAATGAGAAGGTGCGCCATCGTGATCTATCCACATCTGTACTAGTGTAACTGGTGATATAACATGATTTACACCTGCGCATGTAACCATTTTCATTGAGCAACGAAAAAACAACAATGATCTTCATTGACATGATTTTCAGTTTAACATTGAGTCACGATGTTTATTGATTAAGAAACGTAAACATACTTGTTTTTATCTAATTAGAAAGGTACACTACTGTTCATAAAAATCAGAACACATTGAAGAAGTAGAGATACGCGTTTGGTTTTCACAGATTATGTTTATTAGGCTGTAAAGAGTAAATGCTTATCATTTCAGTGTCATACTTACAAGGTGTGAAGAATGAGCTAGTAATTTATGCGGCCACCCCTGGCCTGTATAACCTGCTTCACTCGCCTGGGCATCAAATTAAATAATGTTTGAATGGTGTCCTGAGGAAAATCCATCCAGGCATCATTCACCCGAGTCCAATGCTCTTCAACATTTGCTGGCATTCGGTTCTACTGCTGCACCCGTCGTTTGACCATGTCCCTTACATTCCCAATTGGAGAAAAATCAGGTGATGTAGTGGGCTATGGAAGAAGTGGAACGTTGTTATCCCTTAAGAAGGCATGTGTTGTCGTGGCTACATGAGGTCTGGCATTGTCTTGTTGAAATATGGCCTGAGGGACTCTCTGCACAAATGAAAGGAGTAGCGGTTTAAGAATGTCGTTTACTTAAAGGCACTATTAATAGTGGTACGGACACGCACTAGAGGTGATTTGCTACCATACCAGATAGCACCCCAGACCACAATGGCTTGCGTAGATGCGGTATACCTGGTGCTAATACATTCTTCATATTGCCTCTCACCAGATCAGCGGCGGATACGTATGCGACCATCATTTTCGTCCAAGCAGAAGCGTGATTCGTCCAAAAAGACGATATTGTGCCATTCATTATGCCAGTCTCTCCATTCGATGCACCATTGCAGCCTGGCATTCCTGTGCTGATTTGTCAAAGGTAGCCTCAGGAGAGGCCGACGAGCATGTAGCCCGGACTGCAATAAACGGCGACGAACTGTTATAGCAGACATTGAATGACGTGTTACAGTTTGCCATTGGTGCACTAACACCGATGATGAAACAGTTCGATCATTCAAAGACATTCTGATGCGATGGCGGTTCTCTCTCGGAGTTGTCTGTGTCGGACGTCCAGAACCTTCTCTATGTGAGTTACGTCGTTCTTCGTAACATTCTCTGCAAACTCTTTGCACTACAGAAACACTGCTCCCCACAGAAGCAGCAATTTTCCGGAAGGAAGCATTGCAGTCTCTCATGCCAATAATGAGACCTCTGTCAAATTCGCTGATTTGCCTATACGGCTGTCTTACACGCTGACGCAGCATCATTAACCACTGCTGATCAAGCACTGTCAAGTTAACCTATGAAGCAGCAGCAGGTGTAGGCGATGCAGCCGAAGGCTGCATCTGCTGTTTCGGGTCTATGCTCGATGGCATGACCCCTTCAGCGAACTGTAGAAAGAATGGACAATAAAAGAGAGAGGTGAGATTAGATCGAAGAAGAAGGAGTTCATTCGATTCGTCATCACTGGGGAACTTTACGAACGTTAGAGGAAGGAGGCAAATGGCGGGCTTTTTCAACGGCGGTTGAAAAAGGCGGGAAAGGATGGAAGTCATGTGGGAGCGTCTTTACAGGGTCGTGTGCACTAGGTGGAAGT
>KZ870068.1:25022-35669 GCA_003456935.1 Machilis hrabei | reverse complement strand
CTCTGGATCTTCTGGTTCTTCACACTGGGCTTCAGCGTCAACTCTCTCAGCAGTCATCGTCTGCGCTTCAGTTTCGTTTTTTTCACTGGCATCAGTTTGCGTCCCTTCTTCGTTTAGAGGCGGTTCATCCCTTCGGAGGTATCGGACGGCCACGTCGAAAANGGTCATGTACTTTATCCATAAACCATTGACTGGCTTTATGTAGTCGGACCTGCAGTAGGACTGCGGCATTGCATAATAGTACACGTTCATGTGTCCTCGCTCCGCCNAGTCGTCGTCCAGTACCCCGACGCATCGATCGTCCAGCGCTTTCACAGGGATTGAGATTTTAATCTCCCTGCGGTTGCTCGGCTTGCCCGCTGTTGCCCTGGTTTCCCGTGACATGGCGTAGAAAAAAGCTTCTCACTCTCTCGAAACAATGGAAGAGCAGTTGAAGACGTCTTTCCACCTTGGAGTCAAGTGTGGGAAGTGAAGTTAACCTATGAAACAGGAGTTTTTATCAAAATGAATGACAGTTTATGTCATGTGACATTACGCGGTCTGATTGGCATGGAGCCAGTTCTTCTGAACCAATTACAACGAAATGCTAATAATGTCTTTGGTACTGCCTAATTAACATCTTCTGCGAAAATCAAAAGCGTATCTCCACTCTTTCATGGTGTTCTGATTTTTATACAGTAGTATATTAATGAGCTCTTGCTATACAATTGACATCAAATAAATAGATGACCTTGTCACGAGATAAATAAACCCAATGGTGAAGCAATTGGTGCATTGTTTGATCACTTTATAGCGCACAACTTTTGTCTGAAAATTGATTTAGTCAAAGTTTATTAATTTAATTATTTAATGTTTTAATGCTATGTTATTGTCCTGGGGGTGTGTAGGTGTGCGTGTGTATGTTCGAGCGCGCGTGCGCATGACCAAGTTGCTTGTTTGTGCATGTGTATATATTATCCCTACACAAACATGTATTTATTAAAATATAATACAATGCATTAACAGAGTTTAACGTAACATAATTATGGTCATTATTATTATATCACGTATTTGACTTTACACAAAACATAACTGTTATCTCAATCTGTTTTCATCCTGTCAAGTGACCTACAAATTGGGGACATTACAGTGACCTACAAATTGGGGACATTCTGTTTAGAAGATTGATGAATTCGTATTTTGCTAGGGGCCCATTTCAAAAGTTTACTAAAAAATGTTTGAAAACTGTAATTGGATATTCCATTAAACGACTAATAAAACTGAGCGTACTCATTACTTCATGAGTTTGCTTTGTGGCTATAAAATTCAGTTTAAAACTACCCGTATTTAAAAATTAATATTTTTACTAGAATTGCAAGTTAGAATATTCATTAGCAAAATTATTATTAAATTAAATTATAAATCAAACACAAATGTCGAGCATATATGTTTTCATATTAATAAAGTAACTAAATTTTACATTTGAAATATTGTAATATATCGGCGTTCATTTATAAAAGTTTGGTACACGATTAGAACATTATAGACAGAGTGTTTTTAATTACGCACATTTATACTGGTAAAACTTTCATTCATACTTATTATATAATTCCTTTCCATGGCCTTAAAATTCGTACAGCGACCCATTTCTTGTAGTATTGCAATAAATATGTTGTTGTTTTCAGCTTATAAATAGTTTTTTTTGTTCTTTCTATGCAAATGGTATAAAAGTAAAATTAAGTACACATATTTCTCTAATAAAAGTTATTTTTCTATTTTCTTCCGATCACCTTTATTCACGACTATGCAGTTTAATACAGTACACCAATTGAATGTTTAACCATATATGTAATGAGTATAAGCTCATAAGTGTGACTGAGACGTTTTAACATAACTTTAACTACATAAAAATTTGCACAACGCAGGTTATATAAATATATTATTTGAAATGGGTACATCGTCAACATCGAAAAGTGTTTGATGTTGTGATTTATGTCCTCCAAGTTTTTTTTTATTTGTGTGAGAACGAGCGTGGCTGGAGTGTTGATTTAGTATCTGAAGTATTTGTCAGTAAGTACATACACTGAGCTATCAAATAGAGAAGTAAAAAACTAAAGAACAAGTCGACTAAACTGTGAAGTGTAAACAGTGAGGGGAATAGCGCGAAATAACAAAGAGGAGAGCAGCATTGCCAGATATAATTAAGCTGTGAATAAAAAAATATATCAAAAATTGTAATGTTCTATGGGATAAATAAAGAGTAATAATAAAGGTAAAACGAAAATGGGTATTGGAAATGTCGAGAGAGAGATCAGATAGTTTAAACAATTTGGATAAATATATGGTAAAAAAAACGTAAGTGAAAAGACATATTCAACAAAAGTAATACAATACGGTAGCATATTCATCGAAAGGTAAACGACCAGAAATAGAGGCTAGTGTATGCTCAAAGGAATAAATATGTAAAATGGATGGTATATAAATGAAAGAGATAGGAGATAAATTGGAAGAAATATTGAAAGAAGTGAAAGAGGTAAAGATAGCAAATGTAGAATTCAAACAAAAATATGAAATTATAAAAACTGTGTTAGAAAATGAAAAAAAAAAAGTGTTACAAAAAAGAAGGGAAGAAGAAACTGAAATTACTAAAACAAGAACTGAATGAGTGTAAACAAAAAATTAATGATTTGGAAAGTAGAAGTACAAGACAAAATAAAGTAATTAAAGGAACAGAGGACGAGGAAGAAGAAAACTAGAATGGTACGGAAGAAAAAGGTAGTTTGAAATAATTAAAGACAAAATTAATTTCCACCCAAAGGAATAGCAAGGGCATATAGAGTGGGAAGAAAGAGCGGAGATTGCCCTAGACCGATAATAGTGAAATTTGAGAAAAAAAGGAAAGGGTCAAGATACTAGAAAAGTGGAAAGTGTGGAAGGATTCTGGAATATACATAGATGAAGATTATTCGGAACCAACACGTAAAATTACAAGCATGCTGTCTAAATATGCAAAAAGTCAAACAGAAACGGTAAGGAAGGCGGTAATGCGTTTTAATTAACTAGAAATAGACAATAAACTATATATGTGGACTGAGGAGTTTGAAGAAATACTTCTGTGGTGTGAAGAACGTGAGGAAAAATATTAAAATTAATATCAAAATAAACGGCAAAGATAAATAAGGTGTGTGGAAAAAAGGTGAGAAATAATCAAAAACAATATTAGTGTGGAACAGTGCATAATTGTAGAACAAAACAAATTAATTCTGATCATATGTGTGTGTAAATAGTTATATACTTTTATTAGAAACATGGTTAGACGGATATTTGAAGCTGCTATAAGTAACGAAAAAGGGAAGGCTAAGGGAGGACAATTAATAGGGTTGAAAAAAGTGAAACGAATAGTTTGGAATTTTGAAGAATGGAAATATAAAATAATAGCAGACTATAAGAAACAGAAATAATAAGGAAAAACAATGTCAGTGTATTGTAGTGATTAAATAAAAAACTTTGGGAAAAATAGAAGGAACATTAGATGAATCAATAAGGAAAGAGGAACAGTTAGTAATGGTAGGAGATTTTAATGCAAGAATAGGTGAGGAGGCTAATGGAAAACAAGGAACAGAATCTATAAGAAAATCAGAGGATAAAATTATGAACAAGGAGGGAAAAATGTATAGATTTATTTGATGAAAATGGTCTATCAATATTAAAAGGGAGGTGCAAAGGGAACCAGGAAGGTAAATTAATGTTTATCGGAGGTAGAGGTGCTTCTGTAGTAGATTCTGCTTTAGGATAAAATACTAATAAAAAACTTGAAAGGTGATTAAAAAAGATACTCTGATCACCTACCAATAAAATTTGAGTTGAACTGGCGAAAAAAAAGGACGTAAAGAAAACAGGAAGAAATACAAATACAAGAAAATAGACATGGAAAAAAAGAGAAATCAAAGGATTTTAAAGAAAAGTTGGAAATAGACTGAAAACAAAAAGTTTTAAACAAATAGAGTTAGTTAGAAAATATAAATGAGATATTTAAGAAGACAACAGAGGAGGTAGACCTGAGAAGAACAGATCACATCATAAAAACAAATACTTTATATGAAAAGCAATATAGCAATGAAAAGATATTGATGAATAAATAGTTAAGAGATTTTAGGAAAACAATAGAAAAAGAAGGTAGACAAAAATATGTAAACCAGAAAAGAAGAATTTATATTAGAAGGAAAGAAAAAAAGAGGAAGAACAATGGAACAACATAATAATAGTAAAGTTGGGATATCATTTTGGGAAGTGATAATAAAACAAAACAGGATAAAAGAAATAAAAGGAGAAGAAATTTAAGCAGAGAAATGGAAAGAATGTTTCATGGAAATATTGGAAGAAGAAGAAGAGTATAAATATGAGTTGGAGACAGTGGAAGAAGAACAAGAATTGCTAAATATAAAAGAAGGGTTAGATGAGAAAAAAGTGGAAGAAAAGCTTGTAAAAGAAATAAAACAATTGAAAAAAACAAAGCTCCAAGAAAAGACGCAGAATTAAATGCATTTTATATAAATACAACAAAAGAGATGAGTAAATAAATATTAGAAGCACTGAATGTAATGTAGGAAGTAGGACATTGTCCAGATAAATGTAGAGAGGGAGCTATAATACCTATATACAAATCAGGGGATTAAAATGAACCCAAAATATTTAGAGGAATAGCACTTTTAAATACTCTATACAAAAAATTAATGTGAATAATTGCAAGCAGACTGAAAGGGTAATTAGAAAACGAAAGGGGGGGGGGGAATTTAAAACGAAGCTGTCTTTAGAGAAGAAATATGGAACAAGAGATAAATTATTTAACTCAATAGTTAGAAGGAAAATAGGAAGAGGAAAAGGAAAGCAAAGCTATATGTATTGTTTTAGGACTTAAAAGCAGCATTCGTAAATGCAAATAGAAGGCTATCTTTAGAGCAAATTAGAAAATGATGGGCATAAAAGGTAGATTCTTCAGAATGGCTCAAGATATACATTAGGAAACAAGAAATGAAATAATGACACCAAAAGGAAAAACATACTAATTTTGGACATGGCGTTAGACATGGTTGCACCTAGAGTCCGGCAATGTTTAGCATCTATGTGAATGATTTAGAGGAGAGATGGGAAAANATAAATAGGGGGACACAGATTAGGGATGAGCGAAAGCGTTGCAATGTTGCAATAATAGCAAATGAAATGGAAGAATTTAATGAAATTTTAAAAGATCTAGATAAATATGCAACCTGGAATGATATGGAAATAAAAGTTGTAAAATCTAATATTATGTTTTGTTTAGAAATCGAGGAAAAAGATAAAAAATACGAATGGAAAATTAAAGGCAAGGAAATAGAGGTGATAAACAAAATAAAGTACCTGGCGTTTTCGTTTACACAAACAAACACTTGGGAATTACATTTGAAGAAAGAAGAAGCAAAAGTACAAAAACAAAGTAAATACAGTGTGGGGAATAACAAAGAGATGCAGTTTGAAGGACATGAAATATAAGGAGAAACTATTTGTAACGTTGATACAGTCTGTACTTTTTATGGAGTAGAAATATGTGGTTGGAAAAGAAAAGAAGTAATAGATAAAATACAAAGAAGACATATGAAAGTAATAATGGGAATACATAGAAGCACTCCAGACTACATATGAATGATGGAGACTAGAAAACATGAGATGGAAGTAATGTCAATGAAAATATAATTTAAATACATTTTAGACAGATTGTATACGAGCAATTTTGTTTTACTTGCGGTGTCCACTGACCGAGGTATATTACTTCTCGCCCGCTGACTTATGGGCGCCTTGTCTACCTAGTTGTCAAATTGTCTTCGTGGTGGGTCCTTACTACTGTAAGCTATCCCGTACAATGGTTTTTTATTTCTATTTCCTTCTGGTGCAATTTGAGATTTTTCCCTCTAGCTTTCCATATTTTTGTCTACCTTGTTGATGAATTTTCTTTTTTCTTTATGCTGTCCTCCGTCCAGGTCTGACTGCTTTATAATCGAGCCCCAATGAGTTGTGCGCCACTTCCGTATAGCGTCTCTTGCGTACCTTCCCCACTATCCAGTCCAACCGTCTACTAGAGGTTCTCTACGCGCGACGCTAACAGTGATCTGGCAACTCAGCCGGGGTGTGAACACACGGACCGGCACTTCGTAGCACGAGTCTCAGTGTGTCACCATTGAGAGCTACAATAACTCTTGTTCTCTGGTAGTTTCGCTAGGGGTATTCTAGGTCGACTACATTTGTACAGTCTGCGACTTTAACAGGGGAATTTGTTATGACTCTGAGTACACCCAACAAAACAAAATCAAAAGGTTTCCACACAATTTTATATTCCGAGCACTAGTGTCATCTCACAAGTAACGAATCTCTTAATCTAGGTCTAACCTAAGAGCTCTGATTACATGCTGCTCTATCCTTAGCCTAATAATTGAAACACTTATGTAACATTAAACTACACACATTAACCATCGCACATACCTTTACACGTAACTGTCTGAGGTTTCCAACGAGTCCATGTCTCACCACCTCTTGAAGGTACACAATGTTCACCCAGTGCCCTAGATCGTTGCGATACTGTAGCCACTGGTAAGTATGTATAGTTTATGAATCAATCTCGTAATCCTTCGGTCGGACTGCAACCTAAATCGAGTTTCACACTCGCTCGGTGTCTAATCCAGCGATCATCAAATGACGTAGCAGGTTGCGTTCGTTGTCAACTAGTACGTATGTCTGCTATGAAATAGTACCGTACTCCAACCTTCTTTCTGCACCCTAGACAAGTTTCACACTCGCTCGGTGTCTAATCACGCGTTCACCAAGTGCCGTAGCCGATTACGCTCGTTCTCAATTTGTAAGTAGGTCTATGCTATGCAACAGTACCGTACGCCAACCTTCTTTCTGCACCCTAGACGAGTTTCACACTAGCTCGTTGGCTAATCACGCGTTCATTAAGTGACGTAAAATGGTTGGATAGTGGATACAGTTCAAGTAGTTAGAATAAATGCAGATTGTGGTACTTACAGCCGTCCTGAGGTTTTCTTTAGCGCACGTCTGAACGACGTCGTGATGCTCATATCCGTCGTTTTAACATACAATTAATCTTATTTTCGTAATTTTTACAATAGCTCATTTATCTTTTTTAAACCAGCCAATTGACTTTTTTTTCGCCATTCTCTCCCTAGCAACCTTTTTTCCGCGTTTTTCTCAATCTCCACCTGCGGCCTTCCCCGTTTGACCGTGGAGAGATAGTCTCTAGTTTTTACACACTGCCCCGGCAGAGGTGTCACCACCCTGGCTCGCTCTGATTCCTTATTACAGCATAGCTAGCCTGTACATCGTCTTTCACAGAAGACGTCCGTAGGTACAAGTCTTATAGTCAGTCACTTCCATTATCCTGCTCCACCTTCCTTTTATAAATAAAACGTAAGAACAGACAATTGTTTTTACCGGAAATGTGTTTTTATTTATGATTTTGTTTTCATACATCTCCTAAGTCCTAATGAAAGGTCATTACTAGGATATTAAAATGTCCAATTAGTAAGGCGCACTTTTCAGATGATTTCGAGAAAGTGACTTTGAAAAGTTGCGAGAGAGTCAATATGTTAATGAATAGTCTGTACAAAATCCTAGGGGTTTTAGGTAACTGCAGGATAAGTTATTTCATAACGTGAACCCATGGATGGAGATGCCTCCTTATGATGCTACACGCGCCTTAAATTTAGTTTTCCAACAACACGAATATAATTTTTAAAATAATACAACTTACGTTGACANTCACTTCTTTCGACTACAGTATTAATTGCACTGTTTTAAACTACTAATTCCTCACAGTTTATTTAAAAAATAAAAATAAACACATTTTCAAATAAGTCCTGATCGGGGTTCGAACCACGGACTATAGCTGCCCACTTTAGCAAGCAAAACACTTAACTCTGAGCTACGGGCACTCCACTGTCGGGTAAATATTACACTGTGTAGTTAATGTTAATATGAACGCGGTGTTGCCAATTCGTCACTTTGTTTTTAGGCGTCTGGAGCCTAAACGGAGCCTCCGATCAAAGCATGTTTCTCTTTAATTTCGACTCATATTAGCCAAAGGAGCACACCCTATCATTTTGTACAGACTATTCATTAACACTCTGTATATTACTAGTACTCGGCATGGAAGCATCAAAAACTATACGCAATTTATTAGACGAACTAGATACATAGTTTGCGTATGATGTGGCATAAAAATGACACTGACTCCATGTGGCCTAAATCTTCATGTCCTGGAATGAACTCTTTATAGATATCTTTCATTTCCTGCTGACAAGATAAGCGTTGTAGTTGATGTCTAAAATGCTGAGAAGCTTGGTGATATGACTCACCTAAATTGAAATCATCTTCTCTATAATATTCATTATAAACAACGCTTCACAATTGATGCAATTGGGATGAATAAGCTTCGTAGGAGATGGCTCAAGAAGCTCCTAAAATTACTTTACCAGGGCGTCAAGTGGGTGTTCACTGACACGAACCAATACCGACTTCATAGGTCAAGGCTCTTTTGTCGTCATATAGTTGCCCGTAATAACCCAACCAAAGATGCTCCCAAAGGCATAAGGAAATCCTGACGAAGCTTTCAACTTTATGCGCTGGCCATTGTAGACCACCGGGAAAAGGTCTGCACCAAACAAAAAGTCTATGTAGCCCAAAAGTTCACATTTTTCATCAGCGAGTTGAAGGCTAAAACTTGAATCGCTGGCGTTTTGGAAGTGATCTTTGGCAAATTCATCGCCTCCGTAATTAATTTAGGTTCAGCAGAGAAACATATTTAATGACACAATTAACCTTGCCTTTTGTAAACAGATAGTGCTCTGTTTTGTTTGTTTTAATTTTATTAAAATACTCGCGTGTTTTTATTCGGGTCAATTGCCTTGTTACGATGTATCTGACTAATTATGAAGGTAACCTTCTACTTTCGCAATGTGATTACGGTGATTATTAGTGGTGATCAAGGTGATCAACGTCGATTCGATTAGCCAACTACGCCAAAGAATGAGAAACATAAACAGTTAAAATGCTCGAACAGCTCGCCTTGTGATCAACGAACAAGAAGGAATGTTCAACCATGCATATTTAAAAGCGAGCTGGCAAGTGGAAGAACGACGAACTTTTGTTATGCTGACGGGCAAGGGGGGATACTTTGCCACAGGGCAAACGAAGATTTACTGGTGAACAGAGAATTTCTTATTGTCGAGTTCAATTTCAGACTTTGAACGAAGAACTACCAGGTTGTGTATTGTGCGGCGTTGGTGTATATCTTTACACTAACATGGTGTAACTGTGCTTTTACGCGTAGGGATTTATTAAAATCCGATTGCCGTGTACGTTCTATGGTTTATGTGTGAACTGTGAAACAGTTAATACAAGGGACTTGGTGTTCGAGTCAGACAGCAGATGTCACTAGCTGACGGAAAGAGTCCTCATTGGAAGTCTTACATTTTCACGCTTTGGAGTGGCCAAAACAGCAACGTAATATGTGCATTGTGCACGTCGCCTGCNGCCATCTTGATAAAACTGCGATGAAAAACAACAACCGTAGTACAAGATTTTGAGGAAGATATATCTGTTAATGGTACCATAATCTGAAGAAGGAATTCATGTGTGTGAAAGTAGACTATGTCTAAAATATCATAATAGTTAGAGACGCAATCCAACCTCTTTCTACGCAGAGGGGGGATTCTATATAGCACTGGAAGATAGTGCACGAACAGTAGTGTGTGTGTAATTATCTACCAATTGGTCAGCGACGCATTATCCAGGCATTACACCTGCTGCCATGGGTTTTATTCGATGTCCCAAGACCACAGAAAGTACCTATCTACCACTGATTCAGTTGCTGTTGGGTGTACGATATGGGTCGGAATCTGTGTTCAGCAGTGCAACCTAGACCACGTATGAATTATTTACAGTAAACAACCTTTTAAATTACTCCTTGTATAATTCCTGCCCTGGCCAAAATAGTGAGTAAGTCGTAATCAAATTAAATATAGGCCTATCTATATACAGTGTGTAAAAAAAGTCCGGCAACACCTTAATATTGAACGTTCTGGTGTAGATTTGAAAATAGGATAAAAAAGGGTATCTCTAATAGTGTTTTGGGAAACTTAAAAGCGCGTAATCGTGATACTGAACTGTATGGTGGGCCTGGTAGGCCTATCAACCTGAAAATTTCAAATAGCAGCCTATGTTGTGTGATAGTTCATTGGAAAGCCCACGTCATTTCAAGTTACTTTTGTTTAAAAAAAAGTTCAATAACTGCAATGGATCGAACGTTACAGTATCAAATGTACGGTAAGACCAGCTGTGTATAAAAAGTCCAGCAACAGTTTAATATTGAGCGTTCTGGTGTAGATTTGGAAACAGGATAAAAAAAGGATATCTCCAATAGTGTTGTGGAAAATTTAAAAACGCGTAATCGTGATACTGAACTGTATGATAGGCCTGGTAAGCCTATCAACCTGAAAATTTTAAATCGTGTTGTGTGATAGTTCATTGGAAAGCCCACGTCATTTCAAGTTACTTTTGTTTATAAAAAAGTTCAATAACTGCAATGGATCAAACGTTACAGTACCAAATGTACGGTAA
>KZ870068.1:0-13264 GCA_003456935.1 Machilis hrabei | reverse complement strand
AATTTTCGTTCACTTACCAAGCTACGAAAACATTTCATTCGCTACGTCTTTCAGGCAAAGCATGAAAGACGTACTAGCGAAATTTTGCGCTACGCTTCGTTTGGATATGACAAAATCGATGCTGGTACTGCAACTTTTAAATTAGAAGCTCTTTTTTATTTTTGCTCAGAAATAATTTAAATGAATCAAATTTCAACTCGGGAACTTTTGAATTCGAACAATATGCCACGCTTACATTATTGAGCTACCTACACAATCCAAATTTCGATGATGAGACGTGGAGTTGAACTTCCTAACAGTACTTGTTAGGTCATTTTAGGATGAAATACAATTCTTATTTTTTTATTAATGCAGATGAATGGGCATCACAGCCATCCATGCCATAAGCGGGAGTCCAACCCATAACCCCAGATCTAGAGTTAGGTATGCTAACCACTAGACCAGACAGGTCGGCTCAAAATTTCGACCCCAAATGCTGCTTTAAATTATAAGTAAATAAAAACAAACGTATTTACTTTATGCATTATTTATTAATATTGGTTTTGGAAATATATTTATGAGTTATATGTAATATGACTATATAACCTCATCTATTCTCAAGTAAAAATTATTCGCATTGCGTATTAAGTGGTATACTGGAGTTGTCCTGAGAACTAGACAATGCGTACTAACTAATTAATTACCTAAACGTAAACGTATGCGTGTACGTGTTTACTGACATATAGTAAATCCCGCTATTAGCGCAATACTACTATATCATTTGATGAAATGTGCAGATTGGAGTAATTGACGCTCAAATATTTTCCTTTTTTTCCTTGTACGTTGAAGTTATTATTTTACACAATTTCTATAGTCGATATGACTGTCATTTTTACAGCAACGTCATGAAAATGAAGAGTTAATAAAGTAGTTTTAACCTTATAAATTTTAGTTCATTGAAATTATCTATACATATAACTATGTAACTTTAGTTTATTCACAGTCCTTTATCTCATAATAAGTGTGTATTAGCATGTCACTCTTTTGATCTTGTATCCCAGCCAGTCGCTTATGAAGAGTACTTACGTAACCTCTCACATATCTCAGTAATCGAAATTCTAGTGGTTTCTTGTCCCTTTTATAATCTATCCTCCAGTTCTGATCCTCTTTTTTTTCTCGCACTACCATGCCTTTCACTCTTTTTCTTGGATTTCTCACGAATAATATAGAGGTGCCTTTATCATTCTATACTACTGTAGATGAAACTCGAATATTCTAGATTAACCTAGAACATTCTAGATTTATTTAGGTACACAACTCAATCTACAGTATTTGCAATCATTATGAAATATGAAAGGCTTCTTGAAACATACAGATTTTATCAATTGCTTTGAATCCTTAGATAACTTAATTTCAATACAACACTAACCATATATACCTAGATTTTTCTAAAGCTTTGTACATGCATTTAGAAACATGTATTGGCGAAGATAAAATTCTTTAATGGAAAAAATACAATTTGCTAAATTTTCCTCAAGCATGGTGAGAAGTATACTATTTCTCAATGTAAAGAGCATTCAATTTTAGGAGCAAAGTTGTGAGAGTGATATTGAAAGGAGCGTGATGGTGAGATAATTTGTGAAGATAGATTAAATGAGTCTCGTAACCCCACTTACTAGACTTCTCACATTTTTATGCGTGCACCGAAATAACTTCTTAGAACCTTTGAACACCAAATAGATATCTAAACATACTTGATTGCACCAGAGTCCTTTAATAAACGTTTTCATCTATTTTACTTCGTAGTAAACTTTAGGAATCCTTACGATTTATTTATCTTGAAGCTATACATTATGTATTGACCATATTTAACGTAGGAATCTTATATGAACAAATTAATACTAATATTCGATAACGTGAGTATTATTTAAAGTTAATTTCTGTAATGAATTGGCTTACAATTAGTTTATTTAATAAAAATAATGTTTATTTTTAATAAATAAACTAGTTGTAAGCCAATTCATTGCAGAAATTACCTTTAAATAATACCTGAAAACTTCTAAAATCACTAATTTGAATCACAAGATGTTTGGTAAAATCTACTTGTTTAAGGTTTCAACTTGTTGATAGTATATTAAGCAAAATATAATCAGAATTATGAAATACAAAAGTAGTAAAAGGCCAACACGCAGCAATTTGGCTCTACCATAACATCAACAAGAAAGTATTCAATTCAATTAATTATTGGTTGGAAAATTTGGCAGAAATAATCGACAAGATCGCGTTAAATGCACATTCAAAACGACAGGAAGAGCAGAACGCAAAGAAAATATATTGAAATTATGATTCTTAAAACACATTTTATGTCAACCAAAGTAGTATGGTGAGCATTGTATGTCAAATACTCACATAATATGAATGTAAACAAAGAAAAACAATAGTACCAGATAATTTTTGATTTGTAATAAATATAAGTGATGCTTTTTAGATGAATATTTCCAGAGTTTGTTTAAGGTGTTATATGTTTTTATTATACATTATGTTTTAGTAACATTCCTAACGGTTGTTTTAATTATATTTGTCATCCTTTCATGTTGTGGCTATATTGTGTGCTGTCAAATATGCCGGTGCAGAACAAAACTGCACACTTCCCATTTTAGATAAGTGAAAGGCTACATTACAAAACCGCATACTTTATACCCGATTTACGATTACCAAAAACCGCACAATTTAACGATATGATAAGCAATAGGAAATGAATGAATAATAATACTTACCTCTTGTCTAAAATGTCGAGCAGTCATTTTGCATCAGCTTGAAACTGTATCACATTACTTTTCTCATTATCAAAACGTGAGTCATTTTTTTTCATTTTCATTATGCATTGTATTTAATTGCATATCAGCAGCAAATTTTAAATGTTGTGTCAAATTTTGTGGATTTTTAAACAGTATTTCCGATTTCTCGGTACATGGATTTCCGACATAAGTCTGTATCATGTTTGTCAATTATACTTTAAATTTCAAATGCAATGAATTCCTGCCAGATTATTTTCCCAGGCTTTTCGTAAACATCGTCTTTTACTTGACGTTTTCAGCTTACACTTACTTCTTGTCTATCCATATTTCCTTTTTCTATCGGTCCATGATTACCTTTAATATCAATAATGAATTTGACTTCAATGTGTTTTTTTAATATACGCAACTCACTGTAATGCAAAAGCATCGTGAATTCCAAAAGTATACCTAGAACTAGGAAAAAAGCAAGTGTTGATAATCCTTTGTTTGGAAGGTTTGACAATTGTATGTATCAGGAAAAACAGACGACGGCAGAGAGCTCCAGAGTTTGGAAACCCGAGGGAAAAAGTTAAGTTGTAGTAGGTCATTCTGTGGGTAAAACGTTTGATCATGTAAGAATAACATGAGGCACTTTGCCTATTATTACGAACGTAGGTAGAGGAATGGGGAATTAAGATGCGAGCTCAGTAGAGCATTGAGCATGAAAATAATGATAAAACAGACAAAGGTTTGCTTGACGATGTGACAAAGAGTGCAAAGAACCGATGAGGGATGGGTGATCTATTAAACATAAAGGTCGCCATTATAATGAGTAGAGAAAATTGAGATGGGTTTTAGGATCACCACCCAATATGTGTGGACAATATTCTAAAATAGGGCGAACTTGGGCCTTGTAAATAGTTAAGAGTTCGTCAGCGATGAAGTATTTCCTGGATCGGCAAAGAAATCCTAAATTTCTTATAGCAGCTTTGTCTATATCGGAAACATAGTTATGTCAGGAAAGATCGAAGGAGAGATTAAAGCCTGGCATAGAGAGTGAATCATTGTTGGAGATTGTGCCGTTTGAAATATTAGGCAAATCATTTTCTGATTAACGTTTTAGTGAGAAAACAAGACTGAGTTTGAAAAGAATTGATTCTATTGGAGAATTTGGTGAATATCTGTGTTCGTACACAAAGCTTGAGTGGAGCATGACGAACAGAGATCAGATTGGGAAGGGTTACTTTGGAATGAAAGACTGGAGTGGAAAGTACTATCATCTGCAAAGCTGTGAATGGGACTTGGAGATCATTAATGTGTAGGATAAATAAAGTGGGAGATAGTAACACTCTTTAGTATATATAACACCTTCAAACAATTTTTCGATAACGTCTGTAATTAAAATTGCCATATAGGCCCTATATATTGTCACGATCATTTTTCATTTTTTAAAGGATTTTGGGAGTTTTTATGCCCTTTCGTTAGAATTTCGTTGTACCTTAGTTCAGTTTTCTTTTGGATCCTTTAATTTAGATTACCCGCTTGGCAGACGCGACCAATCTGGTTTCATGATCATATAAATAGGTGAAGAATAAGAGTATATAAAGAATTGACGTTTAGGAGAAATGTTCAGTCCATAGCACAAGGTACGTGTGAGTGTTATTTCAAATAAAAACATAAACAGAACCCGTTTCTCGATACAAACACTATATTGGAAGCCTTGTTTCAATATACGACTCTAATAATATTATTATTGTGAGGCGTTTAACGTTCTATCGACGCCTGGTGCGTCATTTAAGGATGATGAGCAACATTTATTATGATCAATGAAGAAGAATGTAACAACACAAACATCCATACCTTACGCGGGATTTGAACCCACAACCTCTTGAGTCAGAGCGCGCTATGCTAACCACTAGTCCAAGCAGGTCAGATTATGTTAATCTTTCTTAATATACACTACATGTATGTATAAATAAAGGTTTATTACAGAAATGTTTAAATAGCACAATTTTCACTTTGATCTTGATTTAACTAAGAAAATAAGGCCTACATTTGAACCCGACGGCATTTAGTTAGTTTGTCTGTATACATTTTTGTGGTGTAGGAAAATTTGGTGTAGGGAAATTCGGTGCACGGAAATTTCGGTGTGAGGAACATTCGGTGTAAGGAAAAGTCGGTGTAAGGAAAAGTCGGTGTAAGGAAAAGTCGGTGTAAGAAAATGTTAATTTCAACCAAAAGATTTATTTACTCCAATTATAACTACAATACAATTAAAATGAAAGATTATGTGATATACCTCTTAAGTACTCTAAAGCTCCATTTATAGTAAAGTGTTTTGCAAGCGTAGAAATCCGTCGTGTAACGTCTTTGTATTTGATCTTCTGGACAACTTCTTGGCCAGCATTCAATTGCTCCAACCGAAGAGAAATAATAGCTTGCTCCAACCGAAGAGAAATAATAGCCTGCTCGTTTTGAAGAAAGTCTAAAAACCTCCACAAGGATGGATGTTGTGATGCAATATTGGCCTGGAAACCGCGATGCCATGCTTCTACGCTGTTGTTTGTGTGGGAGGCCTCACTGACAGCAGAACTATATTGGTTCCATATTTGTATAGGAAACCTGTAAGGCATACACCTTTCTCTTCACACTGCCAATAAGTCTAAAAATAAATATACAACCTCTACTTAATAAAATGTTTTCTGATTGTTTATACACTATAAAAAACACTATATTCTATACTTACTTTGTCTTTGTAGCGTCACTCCTTCACATACAGGTATCCTGAATCTACAAGCTTTTCACCACCACGAGCACTTTTCAGACTGACATACATCGTTCTAGAAAGTGTAATTAATGCGATTTCTAGTTTACTTTATATACCCCGATAAAGTGAAAGGCAAGGTTAAAGTGAAAGGCGAGTTAAAAGTGAAAGGCGAGTTAAAAGTGAAAGGCGAGATCAAAGTGAAAGGCGAGTTAAAAGTGAAAGGCGTGATCAAAGTGAAAAACAATGTCACATCAGGTCAATGCCGAATACAGGAAGACTGGTCATTAATAAGACAAATTAAATTTCCTTACACCGAAAATTCCGTGCACCGAATTTTCTTACACCGAAATTTCCTTACACCAAAATTTCCGTGCACCGAATTTCCTACACCAAAATTTCCGCCACCCAATTGTTGTATGTATACTCCACGATACTTGTTCAAAGATTTGGACCAACTTCAATGAAACTGTTAAAAATGTTAAAGTGGGTTATTAGGTTTGTCACACAAAAGATACCTCTACTAAACTGTGTTTTTATGGTTACTACAGTTTCCACTCGATATTTTTGCTTCATGTGTATCACGTATCTTAACCTGGCTTTACTTCTACATCTCAGATGTATTGTAGGTTTGAAACGACAACTTATACGTTGTGGATAACAGGAAACTATCTTCGTTAAATATTAAGATAAAACCCGGTATAACATTCGTAGAACCATAAATAACAATATAAATAACTGCCGTGAAATCTTACAACTTATACTAAGTGCCTTTTTTACTTTAAGTAAAAACTTGTAGTTTTATTTAAACACATAAAATGGCCGCCTCACATTAATAACTTTACCCCGATTTTTAGCGAAATATCCCTTCCGAGGTACTGTACAATATCTAAGGCACCCGCACCCCACCGTGCCGCAATTGCGGGAACGTACGCCTCGAATTTGTGCGTCGTTCACTCGTTGTATTACGTATTACATATTACACCTCGTTCGCTTCACTAACTCGTTCAAATACGTAATACACCTCGCGTTTTTACGTTCTTACTAATTTAAGTCTAACGATCGAACCTTTTTCACCAGAAAATGACCAATTCCACTTATATAACTCTCTACTTGTCTTTCGTACAATGACGTTTATTTCCTCCACTTTTCGAGACTTTAGAAAATGATCCACTAACAAACGTGACTCAGTCCTCCATTAAAAGCCAACATTGCGTCAACTAATAGTTATAAGATGCTATTATCACACAATGAAGTTTCTCTTTCAGATCGTACTGTTCATCGCACCACGTTTTAATTTCACTAAATTCAATTGTACATAGTATTCCCCATACAAGGTTACAAAAACATATCCGATTACCTCGAACACATTTCACGCAAAATATTTTGTTAGCTTCAACACTCATGACAATACATTTTCTTGTTTACCTGTTTCTTTCCAAAATAAATATCACTTTCAATTTCATCTTACGTTGTTGGAGCGAAGCTCCAACCAGTATATTTCAACGAATATTACAAATTAAACCGAGGTTCGCGAAGCGAACGAGATGTAATTGGAAATACCATGAGAAGGAAAACAAATACAGTGTTTGATGAACATAGTTGTACCTAGGTATAGGATACATTTAACCACAACATATAAAGATAAATCTATTGTTCTAATTTCCGCACGTTATACAAATTTTAATAAAACCAATATCCCTACCTATTGTGTTGATGACCCAAAAATTAAAGGTACAGTCCTTGAATATGCATCTTTCAAATACGGGCAACCCTCTATTTTTATATACTTCTTTTACAAACAAACTCATAGCTGCCGGTTTTTTCACGTCGTCATTTAAAATAGCGCTTACGTTTCCGGCACTTTCATCATCTTGTCTTTTGTACGACATCAAACCTAAAATAACAAATTATAAATTTAGAAACCACTGTTCATATACTAATACCGTATATCCGGTGACGCTACTATTTGCATCATAAGTAACCTACCTTCTACACTTCGATATCCAGAACGCTCTATTATTTATTTTCGTCTACACCTGCCTTGGCTAATCGACTGACCATTGTCGCGCGAAGAGAATGGTTGGTTTTCACCCCCTCTATATTGTTTCTTTTACACATTTCTTTAACCACCTAATTAAAAAAATGCATCTAATAACACAAATAAATGTTATATTATTAAATATTTTGACGTTTCTTTCTACTCACCACTTGAAGACTGTTATGGCCCATGGGAACTCTTGAAAACCACAAAGGAGAATCATCATTTACGTTTCTTAAAGGTGTTAAATAAAAGTGTTCAACTCCATCAGGACAAAGAGAGAGATATTTTTTAAATAATCTCACGTGACGGCGCTCATTACCATTTCTACATGCGTGTTCTAACACTTCCTTTTTCGCAATACGTCTATGTTTTAAACGCTCCAAATTATTATAGGAAACGTCTTCCCTATACTGTAAAGCTTCAATACCGTTATTTAAAACTACAGACCGCTGACTCCATCTTATATTTCGATGCTCGAGACCTTCACACAGACCATAGTTTTTACCGTTTAAGAACAGCAACGTGTTTAATAACACATTTGGATTGTGGTCACCCAATAACTTTAAGTCCCACAGTCTACTTTCTTCCTCTTCAGAAATAGGTTCTGAACTTTTAATTGCACTTCCTAGACCATATTGGCTTAGCCTTTTCATTTCTCCATCAAGCACATTTCGTAGCTGCGCAAACTTTATCAGCGAGGAAGTTGACGTTCAAATTTTTCTCACTTCTCAAATAAATTTGCAAACCTGTTAATAAACTTACTAATGTTTTCGGGTAATAATGACCACCATCTTTTATGCGAGTCTCGCAGACGAATTTACCTAACCAATAATTCATTTCTTCAATATCTATAAATTCCAATGCCTTCTTAATTTTGGCCCATTTATCGTCCTTATCAACTCGAGTAACGTTTCTAGCGTTCAACCATTCAGTAAATACTTTCAAAGCCCAAACATTACGTTTACGGGTATTTAGAGGTACTGAATTAGTACAACTATTTGTCACTTGTTCATCAATCAAAACCTCGCCAAATCTCTTGCACCTGTCTGTATTTAGTTTCACACACGACAAAGAATAATTTAATTCATACTCACCAATAGTACNTTTCAAAAATTATATAGTCTGTGTTTGTGTAAGAATTTCATCGTCGCTTATATCCGAATAATACTCTTCCATTTCACGTACCAGTTTTGCCGACTTAATTCGATTCTCCACAAACACTGTCATACAAACACAGAGACCACCAGTTTCACGTTAATTATAAAAAAAAAAACATAATGGGGGAGGCGTTTCCACTTTGAAAGTGAGAGACTAAAACTTTTGGTCACTTGGATAGTCAACACTAAAAATACCTCACTTCTTCTTCTTTTCTTTGTTCTGGTGTTTCAGAGCTAGCTGGTGCACACCATAAACATTATCTTATAATTAATCACTAACACACTTATTTTCATGAAACACACTGATGTTAGTACTCAATACTTTCACTCAGTATTGAACAACCAACAGTACAGTCTGTATATAATACACTATCGGAAAATCAATCCGGATCTCTTAGACCACAATTCATTGCAAAATGACGTACGTACTTTTTAAAATTCCAACCTAATAATGTTGATTCCCAAAACATTCATGTCCGAACAAATCGAAATAACTAAAATCAACCGCCATTTCCCTAACTAGTTAAAGACGAAGTTCGGTCTCATATGTAATACAATGAGTGATCGACGCACAAATTAGAGGCGTACGTTCCCGCAATTGCGGCACGGTGGGGTGCGGGTGGCTAAGATATTGTATCTTGGAAGGGGTATTTCGCTAAAAATCGGGGTAAAGTTATTAATGTCAGTTGGTCATTAATTCAAGTATTTAATATGAATATACCATGTCAAACTGTTTCTTTCAAAATAGACGACCGGCCAGGTTGTTGCCAACTTCAGCGATACGTGCCTCAGTTAGCCAACCTGGTTGGTCGTTTATTTCGAATAAACACAGTTAATACATAAATACTTTGGCATTATTTCTAAACTGTAGTTTTACTTTTAATACATTGTACTACATTTTATTAATACCGTTCGCTACGGTCATTAAAGTATGTATTTTTTCAAGTATTTTTTTCTTTGGTATTTTGAAACAGCTAAGTACTTTTTCATGTCATAATTTGTAATAAATTCAGTATATATATTAATAAATACCGTTAGCTTTTTATATATGGGAAAAACTTTTTGAAATTTACAGGTAGCTCTATTTCAACACAAATTATTAGCTATCAGTGGAGTCCTTCAATATTGGAGAAACTGGTCTTATAATTGTAACATAGTATATTCCATTAACATTCACCAAATATCCTCCAAATATTAACATTACTGAAGTAAATAGTTACATATTGGATATCAGAAAAGACCGAACACATGGCGTCGACATTTGATGTAATCAATTGGGCTAATGGTGTCATGTGCATTCTCTTATGTCAGGTGAGTTGTGTTAGAGTTTCTGGGTTGTACTCGTGCATGGAGTTAGAAAACATGAAAACGAATATTAAGACGGTTTTTATATCAAGTTATTGAACCACTTAATCGCTTCAGCAATTTTAAATTTATGAATTGCCTTCATCTTACCTAATATTTATATTTTTTTATACCTTAAGCTACGTCCACACCTGCAAACAGCACCCCGAACTGCTCCTCACCGCAAACCTCGTGAATTATTTGAAGATAAATTTCCAACGAACCGAATCTCGTTGCGACACGAGCATTCCAGCGATTCATATTTTCTTTAGTCGTGCAGTAGTTATGAGTGCATACAGGCGATGTTCTAGCGATGGATGGTGACAGACTCAAATTAGTAACCGCTGCATACGTTTACAATCACCATGCAAAAAAAAAAAGATGACAGTGGCAATGGTGGCAAATTCTCTTGCACTCAAGACGGGCGGAAAGTGGTTTTAACATGTTTGCAGACCTTTAATCTCAAGAACTCAGTAGCAGCTACTAAAACAACAACTAACGAGAAAGACCAACTGTTTGTGGTAGCAACTGAGCACATGGCACAACACTGAACCAGAGCAACATACTTCTTCACGTCAACACTTTCATCTCGTAGGAAATACGAATGTGGCAGCTTCCCACGGCAGCAAGAAATTACAGAGAGACAAAATTATGATTTTGATATTACAACTTTAATGCCAGATTTATGAAATAATGGCTTAACTCACGCTAAAAGAATGAAAAAAATATTATCCAACTTGATTAACAGCATGCGATGCAATATTTGTCTTTAGTTAAATACACATATACTTATAACTACTTCACCAAAATACAGTATTGCCCGAAGACAAGTGAAAATCTCTTTGGACATTGAAGAAAAATGTGTGTGAGCTTGAACTTGTAAAAGAGTCTCATACAAGACAGGTTGCTATCATTGTCCATTCTTCTCTTTTTTAAGAAAAAGTTGTTCTGTCCGTTGTTGTGAAATGTTCCTTTGGTGCCGGTACCCACTTAAAATAACCCTCATCAGCTTCAGAAAAGTAAAAAACTTACCTTTTTAAGTTACTATTCGAACACTTTCAACTCGGCTAATACATTTTGATGCACAGTTACTCATTTACACATACATTGTACTTACGCAATTAATTTACTAGCAAGTAGAGTTTCAAATTGATTTGCAATTCGATCGACACCCTTTAAAATATTTAAGTGTAACAATTATTTCCGTATAGGTCATGAACAAAGAAAGCGATCCACCTCCACTTATGTCATCTGTATTTCCCAACTGGTGGCAAAAAATGTGCTCTTTATTTCAGTTTTGTATCTTTTAAAATTTGTAGGATAGTTTCGTAGGACCATTATGCAACAGTAACAATTTTTGTTTATTTGGCCCATTTCCGAGATAAATAATTTTTAAAATTGAGATAAATGTGGAAACACTCTAAAAAGAAGAGTTGCATTGTGTTTTGAATGAATACTAACGTTGATGTGGAGGGGCTCAGAGCTAACGCCTTTGCCTCCATTTCCACTTGTGCAAGAAGTAATGGATTCGAAACTCGAAAAAAAATATCAATCACATGCAAAGGCCAAATAGAATTAGAATAAAATAAGACAAGAACAGCAGCTGCACAACGTTAATAGAAAAAAAAACGAACAAGAAGATCAGTTATCCAAACAATTGAAAATTTGTCATGTCCGTCATTAATACTGTATTATGTTTAGGACTGTTAAAATACTATTGTTCCTTTTTTTCTTTAATTTTTATGTAATAATTTTGTTCATAAACCCTATCTGAAATAATAAAAAATGTCTCATCGTAATTCAGCAAAAATAATATGTGTTTTCATTGTCCAATTATTACTAACAAAGAAACATAATCGTAGTACACGGCTACATCGGACGAATGTTGGATAATGTTACGCGTATTATGTTGAGCAAGAGGACGTTGGTTTGTGCAATTACAAACAAAATGATCGGTAGCGAAGAGTTAATTTTACTCAACAGTTAGGTTTGAAGTGGTTGGATAAGTGTTATTATTTTATTTTTTAACGTCGTGCAACTGCTGTTCTAGTCTTCTTTTATTCTAATTGAATTCGGCCTTTGCATGTAACATATTTTTTTTCGCGTTTTGAACCCATTACCTCTTGCACAAGTGAAAATGGAGGCAAAAGCGTTAGCTTTTAGCCACTTCCCATCAACATTGGTAGTCCTTCAAAACACAATGCAACTCTTGTTTTTACAGTGTTGTCACATTTATCCCAATTTTAAAAATTATTTAGCTCGAAAATGGGCCGCCTAATCAAAAAATTGTTACTCTTTCATAATGCCTTGAATTGGTCCCATGAACTTAACTTACCATTTTCAAACATACTTTTGACTCACCTTGTATAGTATAAAGTTACTGTAACCTACTTTTGCTTTTGGCATCTACTGTATATTTTCATCGTTTTTATAGTCTGTCAGTGACTCGCATTTTTTGTTGAAAAATGTAGCAAATATATAAGGTAAAAAATATATATATACTGTATATTTTTGCAGAATTGATATATTTTGTTTCAATCCAGAGTTACCTGTATTCTTTTTAGTTATTCAGTTTTTTAAGTTTATCCTGTACAAAAAGGCATACAAATCATTTATATGTATCGTAGCCCGTCTGTTTTCCAGAGGAAAGCAATTTTAGTCACATATTAATTTCACTTGTTATAGCTATTTTTTAGATTTTATATTAAATAGTTATTTCTTCATTGTGCGATTATTTGAATAGACAACCTAAAAAGGGGTAAACACGTATGTTTTCTATTTAGTATGGAGGTACGGTCCTCTGTTACTTTTCAAGGCAAATCCTGACCATGAATGAATATAAAAACCTCCACTCATCTATATTGTTCGTGGAGAGGTTCGTAGTACCGTCCACACTAGTGCACCGAAGCGCGTATCATCAATTCGCAAAATCGTTTGATGTGACGGCAAAATACCGACTGCTGGTGGATCATTATAAGGTTCGCGGCGAGGTGCGGTTTGGGTTGCGGTTCGCAGGTGAGGACGTGTCAAAAGTTCTCGTCAAGGTCGGTTCGCAGTTCGGTTCACAGGTGTGGACGCGGCTTAATTAGACACAAAGGCCCTTATTCACAGTCGTTTCCGAGAGAAGACTAAAGGTGGACTAACGGTGGAAGAAACGAAAGCAGTCCATTTTGTATTCAGAGTCGTGGTTTAAGGCTAG
>KZ870067.1:7322-22618 GCA_003456935.1 Machilis hrabei | reverse complement strand
GTCACAGATCGTAATTTCCGAACCCACCCTGTGTTAGTTTGTAGTCTAATTGACTGAGCAGAATGATGTGTATGTTTGAACTTGTCGCATATGCTTTGTCTGTGTTTCTCTGTCTGCTCTACGATAAGTTTTGAGGGAGCAGACCAATTCTGACCACAATAGTCAAATGTTTGAAAGGATCATATAGGTTGTGTGATAATGGATTTCAAATATCGACATCTTCATTAATCACAATAATCATTGCTCATCGTCCTTAAATGACCCATCAGGTGTCGTTAGGACTTTAAACATAACATATCATCATCATGATCATCAAATATCGAAGTTCCATATTTGTACAACATCAAAATGTGACCAAGATATTGACATCGAGTTTCGATACTTCTGAATTAAAAAAAAAAAATTGATGTCTAGTTTCGAAAATTTTGAATTTTGAATAAAAAATCCATATCGAGTTTCGAATTTAAATAAATATTGAAATCTGATTTCGATGTTTTTTCGGATTTTTAAAAATATCTATACTAAGTTTCGAAAATATTGAATTTTGAAAAAACATCCATACCAAGTTTCGAAAACTCTGAGAAAAAAAACTATATTTGTATTTTTCGAAGTTTTCGAATCTCATTACGGATATTTTTGAAAATAAGGAATTTGTTTAACTTTTTATTGTGATTTCCTAAAAGTATACTTTTACGAAGCTCAGTTTTGGCATGTATCAAAAATGAAATATTTCGAAATTTGATAAAGATATTTTCCAAAAATCGAAAAAATCGAAACTCTATATCGATCTATTTTCGACATTTTCAAAACTTGATATTTCTATATCAATGGTATTTATGAATAATCGACGTCCACTTTGATATATCAAAGTATCACACTCTTCTAGGTTCATAAACTCTTTGGGTATTGTTGACGCACTATTGGAAATAAAAAGATAGTCTATTGCGCGGAAAATAGAATATGAAAGGTAGGTGTCACCGAGCCTCTGCGCAATAGCCCCGTGACGTCTTCGGAGGATAGACAGTATGACTTGTGTATATCTATTCCCGCGTTTTCTTTCGGGCTGGCTCAGGTATTGGCTGGCTAGCGCGGTATCCTCCGCAGACGTCACACAACCTGCGCGTGACACCTACCGTTCATATTCTAGTTTCCGCGGTCTATTGCAACTACCATTTTTTTGCGAATATCAATGGCGTTTGTACAGATTAGCAANAATTTGAATTTTTTAGATAAAGTTGAAAATTTTGCCAATATGAAGATCTTGTAGCGATTTTTATATTTTAGAATGGTTATTTCGTCCATACTTTTTAACCTATTGCAACAACAGTTGCGCAGATATGTTACGTTTTAACTATTTTGAAAATATACAAGTTAACTATAATATCGTAAATTTGTGCCGTTTAACTTTGAAACCAAAAGTATGTGTGAAACGTATATTTTAGAACAAGTCAAATTTAGATAAAAATGTTTTACATTTACTCAGAAATGATAATAGACTACTTTGACTGGAGATCTTACCCAGGATCTTTGGTTTATGATTTTAAAAAATCATAAGGAGTTTTTCCTAATTTATTCCATTGGAGATACGTCATCGACCTGCTAGTGACATCTATTGTGAGTTCTAGCACAACTAACCTTGGAAGTGCTTATTTATGCAGTAGTGAAGCTACAAAAAGAGGGTCCTATTTAACTGTTGACGTCATGCCTATGAAAAACGTAATAATTACAGGTTTTTTTTTATCAAACTTGACCTTGAAGTTTTCATTTATACCCATTGTCTCTCGCCGTGCAGGTTTTTTCCTACGATGTTTTAAATGTGAAGTTGGTCTCAAATTTGCTTTCGTGGACAGCTCTGTTCTGTTGATTATATTTTGTATGCTATAAATTGTGAGAATTTTATTTTCTATACTTATTTTCATAGTGTTAATGTTAGGTACAATTAATATCGCTTCTTATGAACCAAACACATTGTGTATTTAGTGTAAACAAGCTTAAAGCTCAGACAAATCATTTCACATGAATACATGGGTATCTAAGTTTTGAGAACCGTATACCTGGGTAAACATGTGTCCATTTTCAGAAACCTGTTGCTTTGCTAAAATCGCTATTTAACAAACTAATTACCTGAATACCCGGATATTGGGTACCTAGGATGATAACTGTATACCTGGATATACGTGTATTCATTGTAAGAAATCTATTGTCTTACAGAGGACACACAATTACATAGCAATAATTACATGTGTACTAGGGTACTCAGTCTATAATGTACTGGTACTCTAATTCACCAATTACACTTTTGTTTGGGTATATATGCTGGTGCATGTTTTCAACAACCCATATACTAGAATACCTGGATACTATAAACGGAAGCTTAATTGATATTTTATGACACTTCTTACAACATTACTGGAGTCTTGGATAAAAATAATCTGTTTGTTAAAATACTCTGATGATTAAGTTTATCTAGTAGTTAAAACAATCTGCTGGTTTAAATAATATGTCGTAATCTAAATGTTTTTCACTCGACAGCGAACAAAATGAATGCAGTATAAAAAGTTAAAGCTAAGAACCTGAAGCAGCATCATGCACTCACAAACGTGAAGCAAACAACACTACTAAGGTAAGCAATTACTCCAAAAGAAATAAAAACAACATCAGCACATGTATGTTATACGGCGGGGAAATTCCTTATAAGAAACTCAGACATAAAATAAAATCCTTATCTCTGGAACATTAACTTGTAATTTTTTGCATGGCATGTAGCGGTTGTAGGTCCAGACTATTTTCAAAACAATGTAGCAGATATAGATTTTTCTTGTTTCTTTTAATATATAGTAACACCTTCTTTTCTGTTTTGATATGTATACTACTCTTTCCTTAATTGTCTTTTCTCTTTCTGTCTTCCACTTTGTCAGTATCAAACCTTTGACTTTCTGTTAATTTATTATTTTTATATATACATATAGTCAGTGCTTTTTTTGTGACGGTACGCACCGGTACCGGTACCTTTTCTACAGTACCAGCATCGATTCTGTCATATCCAAACGAAGCGTAGCGCGAAATTTCGTTTCGCTTAAAACGCAAATTTTCGTTCACTTACCAAGCTACGAAAAATTAAATTCGCTATTACGTCTTTCAGGCTTCGCCTGAAAGACGTCGTGGCGAATTTAATTTTTCGTAGCTTGGTAAGTGAACGAAAATTTGCGTTTTAAGCGAAACGAAATTTCNCGCTACGCTTCGTTTGGATANGACAGAATCGATGCTGNTACTGTACTCTCTNCATTTAATCTCGTGAAAGAGGTTTATCGCTGTTCTGAGTTAGTTTAACATTTACAAAGCTTTGAGTACCGGTAGCTTTTTTTCTACAAAAAAGGCACTGCATATAGTATATAGGTGCCTTCTTCACGCAACCGTTTTATTTGTTTATATATTGCCTTTCACTTTATTTTTTCTGTCTTCCTTCTCTTTATGTAAGTGTATTACCCTCAATCTTATTTTCTCTTCACCTTCATTTTCTATATTTTCTCTTTAATTATTATGCTTATCTCTAATTCTCCCTTTTTCTTCAACTTTAGCTATCTTCCTTTTTCTTTTTCGTTTCTTTGTCTTCTTTTCTCTGTCTCTAATGCCATTATCATGTCATTTACTTTATTTTCATTTATTTTTTCCTTCATTCCTCTTCTTTTCACTTAGCTTATCTCTTTTATTATTTATCTTTATATCTCTCTAATTATTTATATCGAATTTACTGGAGGGGGGGGGGCTATTTTTTCGTCACCTTAATTTCTTTCTTTTCTCTGTTATCACTTTTTTCTATCGCAATTTTGCATTTACTCTCCAGTATTCGTAAATCTTCTTCTTGTTTATGTTTCTTTCTTAATTTCCTTTCATTCCGCCCAATTTTCTTGTTACAGTAAAACCTCATTAAACCTAACTCGGTAAAAATGAATTTTTTGATTGTTATAAATGTTCTCCGTTCCTCAGAGCTTTCCCTGAGGTACTTATTTAATCCAAACTATCATGAATTCTCAATCCGTACTGTCTGTATAGGTTCCCCCAGCAAAAAAAAAAAAAATGCAAATAATACCGTTTTGCCTGAACACCGTGGGTTCCCATTTTCAGCCAAAATAAGTATGTTTTTCATTGGCCGGTTTTAGCTGTTGGTTGGCGAAAGGATGTTTACTTCCCCCTGAGTTTTTGTTTAACAGCCTGTTTCTACGATCCCACAATATTCGATTTCCTCTCATCTTCCTTTTCTGCCAACATTTCAATATCTTAACAAAGCAGTTACTGAAGGGTTGCGGTCATAAGATATAACACGTAGGGCTAACCACGTAAAACCTAATCATGTAAGGACCTAAAAAAGAAGAGAAAATCACATAAGACCTAACACGTAACACCTAAACACGTAAAACCTAACCACGTAAGGCCTAATCACGTAAGGTCTAACCATGTAAGGATTAACCATGCAAGCTCTAACACGTAAGACATACCACGCAAAGTCTAAGCACATAGGACTTAATCATGTTAGGCCTAATTTTAGGCCTTACGTGGTTAGGTCTTAAATGGTTAGGCCTTGCGTGGTTAGGTCTTACGTGATGTTCTCTTCTTTTTTAGGTATTACGTGGTTAGCCCTTACGTGTTATATCTTATGTGGGCAACTAATATATCAAAATTCCCACACAACACCTAACTACGCAAGAACCCTTTTTTTTACCGTAGATGTTAATGGGTGGAGGAAGGAGGGGAAACCTTCAAAAGGCACCCACGGGATTGATGGTAATATCCCGCGGGTAGTGTGGGATTTCTACCAACTAAAACCCCTCCTCATAATAAAAGACAGCTGCAGGGACTGCTTTCGGGCATTACTTCCGCAGCGTCAGTAGTCTTGTCGTCTGTCCTCAAAGACAGGTTCTGGATGGCTCAAAAACCGAAGGCACACAGGAATCCTATTTCAAAAGGCTAGTCATTAGAGGTCATAGGTTACTCTAAAACTAATAGAGTGCAGGTGTAGACAAGATGGGGGCATCAGGAAGCCAGAGGTGGATCCGTTCATCGTCTTGGTCTTTAAGGCAAAGGTCTAGTTGTTACAGGTCAGTTCAGCTGTAGTTCGTAGCTAATTTTAGTCCTCATGACTTGATGAAGAAAGTCCGCAATCATTTTCCAGTTCTCAGCGCTGGTTAGCATGCTAGGGATCATGGTATCTGGAGTGAAGTTTCCATTGAGTAGGGTGTACAGGTCCGCCCTCTCTCTCTCCCATCGCTGGCAGCGAAAAACAGTATGCTTCGCATCATCGTTGTCCTGGCAGTACATGCATAGACCGGAGTCGGCGAGGTGTATGCTTCGAAGGTCCCATGACCTGTCAGGACTTGAGTTATTATATAATCCAGTTCTCCGTGCCCTCGGTGAACCCAGGGTTCAATTTTCTTAATAAGGACTTTCGTCCAAGTAGCTTTATGTTCCAGGTTGTCCCAGGAATTCTGCCATCTAAAGAGTGTTCCTTGCTTAATATCCCTAACTGCGAGAGGGGTTCTTTCTGGCAGAAGATAGGTCTCCTCTCTCTCAGCAGCCAATAGGGCAATCGGCGGGATACCTTCGACCACCTGAACGGCCTCAGTAGAGACAGTCCTGTAGGCGGAGGTTATACGCAAAAGTATTTTTCGTTGTAGCACCTGTAGGACGTGCCTGTAGCTTTGGTACCTTAAGCTGTGGTTCCACGCCAGAGAGGCGTACAAGAGGATTGACATTACAACAGCTCCCATCAATTTCCTTTTCGTATAGACTAGGCCTCCTATATTGGGTATTAATCTAGCTATTGCTTTTACTGCTTTCGCCGCTTTGGTCGAAGCGTAGTCAATATGTTCCTTCATTGACACGTCATGCCCATCATCACGCCAAGCTACTTTACATAAGGAGCAGATGAAATAACCATGTCACCAAAGCGGATATTAATCTTCGTAAGCGTCCTCCCTCCATAGAGTATGACGATTTCGAACTCTTCTGTAGCAACTCGGAGGCCCCTAGTCTCAATCTCCTGCGCTAAGATGGCCAGTGCTGCGCAAGCTCTCAATGAAATAATTGCCCTGTCCCTGACGGTGACGATAAGTGCCGTATCGTCCGCATAGCCAACCACTTCCACTCCCACTGGGAACCTTCTCCCAAGGATCTCATCATATACTAAATTCCAAAGATAGGAACCAAGGCCCTGAGGCACACCACGTGTCACTTCTCTATGGTTACCAGTCGGAGTAAGTATAGCCTTATCACAGAGATAGTTGTGAATAATCTGGATCAAGTACGGAGAGATGTTCCTGCTTTGGAGGGCACGAGTAATTACTGGCCACTCCAAGCTATTGAACGCGTTCCTTATGTCAATCAAAATTATTATGCATTTCTCGCGATGCTGCGGGGCCTTGCCCTTGAGCCGTTCTACCATACTTATAACATGTCTAATGGCATCCGTAGTGCTTCTGGATTTCACAAATCCATATTGATGATGGTGAAACGGTCCTATTTCGGCAAGCAGCCTACTAGCCATTAGTCTTTCGTAGACCTTACCCAAAGCGTCAAACAGACATATAGGTCTGTACTTCTTAGGTGTTTCGCCACTTCTTTTTTCAATTAACACTAGCCTCGCTCTCTTCCAGGTACGTGGAAGAGAGCGAGGCTAGTAAGACCTAACCACGTAAGGCCTAACCACGTAAGACCTAAAATTAGGCATTACGTGATTAGGTCTTACGTGGTTAGGCTTTACGTGTTATATCTTACGTGTTAGGCCTTACGTGGTTAGGTCTTACGTGGTTAGGCGTTATGTGTTAGGTCTTACGTGATTAGGCCTTACGTAGTTAGGCCTTACGTGGTTAGGTCTTACGTGGTTAGGCGTTATGTGATTAGGTCTTACGTGGTTAGGCGTTACGTGTTAGGTCTTACGTGGTTATGCGTTACGTGTTAGGTCTTACGTGATTTTCTTGTCCTTTTTAGGCCTACGTGGTTAGGCCTTACGTGTTATATCTTAGTTGTGCATCCCGTTACTGGACACGGGATGTGGCATGATAATTAGAATGATGATCCGAAATCAAGTGTGCTTAATCAGTCACGGGACTGATTACCTTCCCACAAGCAAACATTTGAATCAGTTGTTTAGTGGATGCAGGTAAATAAAGAAAATAGCCGTTTTCGGTTACTTAAAGAACGTTCGTCTTAATTTGTATATCAGGACGTAATTTTTTTTCATTCGCTACTTTTTAAAGTACTAATGGACAGTAATATTGCGTAACAAAAATGGTACAAATGAAAATATCACAACTAAAAATGTTACATAGCGTTGATAAAGGTAAGGGAAATGACTCAGGCAGGTGTTCCAAAGGTGACTTTATCCATCAAAGACTACTTAAAACATTTCTACCATGTCTTTGCTTGAATTTGACACCTAAGCACTCGCTAAAATTAAAAACTCGAAAATAATTTTCAAATAATACGTTATGTGTTTATCCTTGTAAGGAGTGAATTATCAGGATTGAAATACTCAAAAGGTGGTACTTGTAATTCAGTGTAGACATTCGTCCTTATTATTATGTGACGACTCGTGCAGACCAAAGTGTAGCTAATGAACACACTATATTTGGTGTCCATGTTGCAATTGTCATAACGTTCTTAAGAGAAGTAATTGAAGCTAACAGGTTTGCACAATCCTCTCCATACACAGAAGTGAAGCGTTTAGTTTTTACATAATAAGCGACGCACTTTCATCAGTATTCTGCATGTATACGCAGAAACAATAGTAAATATCAGTGAAGGTTAAGGCTAGATAATGACTAACGCAGTAAAGATTGTTCCGGGTTTGTGTCTCGTTTGTAATAAAATATAAGGAGAGGCATGGATGTGTTTTATTATTAAATATTGTTTCCAACGTTTTTGTACAAAAATAATGATTTAGTTAATTTTAATTATTTATTGACCGAATCAAGCCAGATCTTTGTTGAACTTCGACTGGTCTGTTTCCTTTCGCTGTTTATTTTCTAAGTATTAGGCCATTTTAGTCTATTTTCTAAGTCTTAGGCTATTTTTTTATTAACTTTGAAACGTTATCATAGGAAGTCAAGAAATATATCGTAATAAAATGGCAGCATTTTTATACTAAACATTGAAAAAAATACCAAAATTTAAAATGATTTCATACATTGATATAGAGGATACGTAAGCTTTTTCACCAAGCTTAGACAATGCGGATGATATTTTAAAAAATTTGTATTGCCGAAATCTTCCGTATTAAATAAAGAATTTAGATAACGTTCCTTCAGGTTGATTAAACAGCGAAAATACTGTATTGCCTATATATTTTGTACTACATATTGTGGTGTCTGTGTAGATCGGTAGAAGGTACTAAATACTTTTAATGTCGTTCGGTAAACAGACATCAATTTTACCACATAAAGACAGTATGGAGGACATTTAGACAAATTTGAATTGACCATTTATCCGTACTAGATATTCATGGAGATTTTGTCGGTCCATAAAAATAATGTTATGAATATTATTTCGCCAACTAGAAACTANACTTAAAATGTTAAAATTAACTGTACTTTCTATATATACGACTGATTTAAATGCTGTTCTATGCCCGTGTGCATACGATTGAGGTCTACGGCTAAGACAACCTGAGTAAACATGAGTTTATGTGTTTCCACTCATTCACCTTCTACTCTAAATGTGTAACTATTCTTAAAATGCCAAGTTTGAATAAATGTCAAGTTTAAGGCCTTTTATAAAACAGCATGTAAACTTGACAAATGAAAACACTCAAGGTGTACACATTGTAATGAGGCCTTTAACTACCTTTCTCCTACGGTCAGTTGAAATCCCTTTCAGTCTGGACTGAAACCTCGGTTTTTTGCCATTACACAAAAGGCTCTCAATGCAGCTGCCTCGATGTTACACACACGAAAGTAGGACTTGGCGTCTGGCGTAATTGATAATGGCGCAATTGCCTATCTGCACCTCAACCCTGCTTGTTAAAATGAAGACATAAAACTATTATATTTCTGCAACCTTATGCTTGCGTTAAACCCTAGCTGTATTAAATCACAAACTGCAGGGAGTTCAATTTAATGGCCATGATTTTCCATTGTACCATTTATTTAATTGTGGTGTTTGCACAGTGTCAGATCAGTGGATTTAGCTCTCAGTATTTGAAGTAATTAAGGTGAAATTTTAATTTTATCATCAGCTCCAATATGTTATTAATATTTTTATAATTTTCCAGTTTAACGCTTCTGCTTTTATGTAAAGAAGCTGTTTTCTTTACGTTAAAATACTGTTGTCAGATTAACACAACGAATTTAGTAAATTACAAATAATAAGATTTCGCGTACAAGCACTAATTGTTTTACTTGAAGGTTTTTAATGGCACTATTTGTATATACAGTGTGATTATATCGGGTTCTTCTTGAAGGTAGAAGCATTGTTATCATAATTCAAAAATGTTACTGGTGATGTAAAACGAAACTTTAGGTTGTCACTCAGTTCAAAGAATGTAAATTTGTACTTAATGGTGATGCTTTAACTGAACAAAATGTATGAAATCTCTCAAAATGAAAGTAAATACTAGGAAATGACATTTCGAAGGTAAATGCCAGTTGTAATTATTTACAGGCATAGGGCAGAATGTTTTTTTTCCGAGAGGAAGCCTTTGGGGTATGTTTAAAAAGGTAAGAAAAAAAGGTTTAGAAAAGCATATAACATAGTTAAACGAATAATTTGTTACGATATTAATGAGTCAGATAAAAATTATCTAAATTATGCACAATGTTGTCTGTTCAGTAATCATAATTTCTAGTCGTTTACCACGTTCTCTGACTCTTGGAACAAAAACGAATCAAGTCATCTTTCAATAGATTTTATGTTATACCTACAGTCCTCAAACTAATTTTTTTTATGTGGCACGTATACGAATGCTTATAAAAACTTCGGAAAACTTTAGTTTCTACTTCTCGCAGCTTAAGCTGGTAGCATCTCATTTCAAACATGATTATTCTGTCAAAGATAGTATCCCTGACACCCAAGTGAGTGATTTACATTTAAAGAAAGACTATTCAATTAAAAAATATAAGTGGTAGCTTAAGTGAGGTTTGTTACCTTACCTTTCAATAATATTATTGAAAACCGAATTAAATATTGGTATGTATATGTACATACATATATACAACCCTTGAAATTGTATTTCAAAAAATCAATATATTTTTCCTGGATCCACCGCAATGAATGACACATATGTGTGGAAATGCTTTAATATATGCGAACCTTGGAAGACCTCCATTGTTATTACCACTTGCATACGTAAACACTGCTGATTGGTGAGAAAGTTTAATGACATATTCACACGCTCTGAAGGGTCTTAACCCTTGACGTAGTGGTATGTATCAGAATACTATTAACTTACATCAATTACAAAGTAGCCTTAGCATAATTCTGATTATCATTATTTTTATCGCGTCGTTCAATTTTTTAAATATTTTGTGAAGGCGAATTACATTAGAAAATCCTTTTGGCCAAATTGTTTGCCCAAAACTTTTATATTACACTACACAAATCATATTGTGTAAATTCATGGCATTATGTGCAGTTGACTGGTATACCGTTATAAGTCACTAAACTCTAAATATTTCAGCTAACCAATGTAGCTAACTCCGCTATCTTGTTAAGTTCCTCGTCATTAGATCTCATGTTAAGTGAACACATCATCTTAAAAGCTAAATTACTTTTGATTGGAATAGAAAATGATCTATCTGAACATATCCTTTATATAGTTCCTCTTAGCTTAACCGTGTATTAATAGGCTATTATTAATAAGGAACTATATTAATGTTATCTGCCATTTAGTATTTACGATTCTCTTTGGCCCCAAGACAATAGGAATTACATTTCACAATAACATTTTCATCTTTTGTTAATTACCATAGGCAAGTACAGACAGACCCACAGATATTCTTCAATTCTGAATGATCGTTAACAAATGGATGTCAATCTTTTATGTAGTTATTATATACATTTATATTACGACAAATGTTTATCAGTTATTGCCTACTGAAAACAAACGTTAAGAACGTGAAGGAGAAGCAAAAAATATGGAATTCATACATTGTCTTGACGTTCTCTCGACCATGATCTATTGACCCAATAGACGTGCTGACTTGACAAAACACATAAAGAGACGAACTTCAAGTGTACATTAGATTACTCAGCAAATTCTTGTCAATGGACCACATCTTGCTTACATAGTGTGCAGATTTATGTACTCAGTAAGAGTAACCTAAATATTAGCTAGCGTGTTACCTTAAATACTGTGGAAGAAAATATAAAAATAACGGAGCAAATATAATAATATCGAAACATAAAATGTAGTTAGATCGTAGTTATCATCAAGTGTTAACGTTAATCTTGATTTAGAGAACACAAAATGTAAGTCCCAAAGTTACACTGATACTTACAAGAACTTTTAACAAAGTTCCACAACATGTGCAGCACGACGATCTCTTTTTTGTGCAAGACAATGCACTTTCTCATTCCGTTAAAAAAGCACGATAATTTTGTAAGATATACATTCCCGAATTGGTGCATAGCAAGTAAATGACGACTATCTGGTTCTCCTAACATAAACCCTCTATAGTGCTTTGTGTGGAAAGACATTCAAACATTGACCTATCCTTGTCAGAAGGATAAATTTCCTGACATCGGAGTACGTGTACAAAATTTCGAAAATTTTTGGCCCATAATATCTAAAGATAAATTGTATCCATCTGTATATATATACATGTATATGTATAGCAAAAAGAAGAAAGCTTACCGTAATTTAGGAAGAAGGAGGCTCAAATTAGCAACGCTTCTTGCACGATAGGTTTACAACGAGTTCATGGTCATTTTAAAATTTAAAAAAAATCAGTTTTTTTTTAAACTTCACCAATCAAAGCGAAATCAATATTTACTTGGCATTCATAGGGAAGTTTTAATTACAAATCTCTTTAAGATTTTTCTAATGAGCTCTAAAAAAGTTATACATAAATATTAACATAACCATTCAGTAATAATGTAGCTTGCAAATCAAGGATAATCAGTGCTGTGGTCTTACATCAATACTCAGTGATACGAACAATATTTATGTGATGGGAGCTTATTTTTAGTAATGGAAATTACTTTTTGGTAGCAATGTTTACAGTACTTGCCTCATTACGTTGTGAACATTCTTACTATAAAGTGATTTCCATAACTATAAGCAGCTCAAAACTCATTAAACCTTACTTTATTAATATCTCGTAAGCACTGTTCTATGATTACTTTGTTGGCATGGTTCGTCTTTGCATATTAGAATAACTTAAACAAATAACATTTTGTGCAGTTCATTGGGAAAATTTTGGTGAGCTCTCAACTTCTTTATCACCAAAGAAATAGATTGACATTGAGAAAGATTTTCACTACATTATTGGTTTCACTTGATACCGCGCAACTTTTTTCTGATTTTTTTTCTACATGATGGGGATTATGTGAGGTAATTATTTTATGAAACTCATTCTGTATATGATAATTTGGTTCATTATTGGTTAAGGTTTAAATATAAATGTAACACCTACAGAGAGATTATGTAACTTTTAACTCAGTAAGCTGCGTAATATACGACAAAATTAAGAATGAAAGATGGTCAGTTTCATTGAGAAAGTTCCTCACTTACACAGAGTTCAACCCGAGGACCTTTGGAACCACCTCCAGCCCATGCCAGCGTGGGATGGAGGTGGTTCGAAAGGTCCTCGGTTTGAAACCCGTGTGAGTGATGAATTTCTCTATTACTAAGACAACATTGCCAATCTAAATGTTTAGAAATATACTCAAGAACAAATAATATAAATTTAGTTACATAAATTCCAGATTGTGTTTCTCAAAATATAATTACAACTTTACTGCACTGACCTCTTTAGTACTCGTATTACGCAATTAACAGCATTTCTATGTTAAATACTTATCTAACCAGCAGACGTTACATCACACCTTCTTGGTGTAAACAAATTCCATGAGCGTTATCACACTGCTTTTTATATTACTCTATTTTATATGACGTCTATTAGTGAATTATAAATTAAATTATAAAATATCACTAAAAATATAACACTAGTGCTCTTTATAGTGTAGCGTGTTGTCAAAACAGGCTCTGCTTCTGTGTAAATTATTCAATATTTTTATAGAGTGACTGTGATTATTTTTTTATACTAAAACCACAGTAAGCGTTTATCTAATACTATTATATAATCTGAAATACAAGCTATCCAGGTGAATAGGTCAGCCGTGAGAAGTGAAAGTCACAAAGAGGTTGAAAAAACCCAACGTCAACTGACCACCAACAAGTCGCGAGGTGAAACAAAAGAATGGGGATTAGATGAAAACAAAACACAACAACACACCAAATCAAAGATTATATAATCACATAACCAAAACAAAGAGGTAATATCACCGCCTATAACGATTGAAAAAAAAGTAAAAATAAATGCTCGAACATAATGTCAACATTTGTAGGTATTTATTATGAAAAATAAAAAAAGTGTTTAGTACATATAACTCTTTAAACTTAAGGATTTGTTAAAACTACATGAGAGTAAGTAGTCTTAACTTCTCACGCTTAAGTATTTTCTTGCGACGGAAATTAGTTGTTTTCAGCTTAAGTCTATTTTTGTACTTACTTTTTTCTTGAAACCCACCCTCTTTCTTAATTAATGTATTATAAATAGTAAAATGTATAACGTATCCCCAATCCTCATGCATAGCATACTAGCATCTGATAGTACACTATCACAAAAATTGATTCACTGGTTTGGTTCGTAATTAAGCCTCTTATGATTGGGGATGTACTGATTTTGTTTCACAGAGAAACGAATATTTTTGTCTACTAAATTTTGAAGCACAATTCCTTTAAATCTGTAATGCATTATATATATATACCTAACAACAGGTTAAGAGGTTGTGTTGGGTGTAAAGGTTATCCCACATATCACCTTGATCGTAACTAAGATTTAAAATATGTTGTCAGGACATTAAACAATTCATCATTATCATTAAAAAGCTATTTTAAGCTACCTAACGTAAGTGTAATATTAACATAATTATATGAATATGTCAGTGTAAGAAAAGCAGCGAGAACAAGTACTCAAAATACCAGTTACGTAACTGATGTATGCATATAAATAGCGCATTAGTTAAATAGAGTAAGTAGCAGGCAGTGGGGAAGCGTGCATAGTGTTTTAGACTCAGTGTTGCTGAGCTCCGAAACTAGGTAGAATTGTCTCGAGTGTAATCACAAAAACTTTATTTAGTTAGTTCTGTTAAAAGTAAGGTGAAATTGGCTAAACAAGCCGTATAGAACATACCTTGTACCATATAACAGTTATAATTAAATCGCTGAAGTCATGACTACGTCGATAGGAAATTGATTACCACAGCAGATGGTTAGGAATCAATTTCCTATCAATATAGTCTTGACTTTACCGATTTAATTATAACTGTTATGTGGCACAAGGTATGTTATGTATGGCTTGTTTAGCCGATTCCACCTTACTTTAACCAGAGCTAACTAAATTAAGTTTTTGTGATTACACTCGAGACAACTCTACCTAGTTTCGGAGCTCAGTAATGTTGACTCTTAAGGCAAGCTATTAGTGTAGCCAAGGTGATTATTTTCATAAAAGTGAAGCACCACCAATTTAAAAAATAATTGACACCGTATAAAAAATTGCTTGGCAACATCGATAGCTTGCCTTAAAGACCATGCACGCCTCGCCACTGGTAACAGGACTCTGATCAGACTCAAAACACGTTACATAAGAATATCGTGCAATTTTTGAGAATTCTCAACGAAGTGGTGGGCGTTTGAAGACTATGTAACAGTGAAAGTAGACGAGTGAGGTATTATATAACATGTGCTCACGTCCAGAAACCTGTCTATAGAGCACGGCCTTCCCTCCGGCGAAATGTAAGTGAGCGGCTTCAACGGTAATAAATTTTCACTTGAAATAGAAGTGTATTTATTGTTTACGTAAAGGTATCACACCAAGATAAAAATGTCAATGGTTCATCATACCTTTTTTTGTTATATTAAACAATTCACGAGAGTGTCAAAAGTGAAAATTGAAATAGGAAGAAAGCAAGTGATTATGAACCGTACAGTACCAGCATCGATTCTGTCATATCCAAACGAAGCGTAGCGCGAAATTTCGTTTCGCTTAAAACGCAAATTTTCGTTCACTTACCAAGCTACG
>KZ870066.1:6430-18175 GCA_003456935.1 Machilis hrabei | reverse complement strand
TAAGATTGTAAACGGGTGCATATATATGTCCCATACAACTATTCAAACGTATCGAGAGATGGGCTAGTGTACCTTGATGGGAACGGTTGTAATACCAATTTCTTCTCGGTCGCACACGCCCGTGATAGCCCTATTCCTATAGTGAGTAGGGTTATCTTTCCCTCTTATCCCTTTTATATCACATTTTTAACTTACAACGCCCGTGATAGCCCTATTCCTATAGTGAGTAGGGTTATCTTTCCCTCTTATCCCTTTTATATCACATTTTTAACTTACAATGTCTTCTAATGCTGCCTTGAACTCTTTTCCTTGACCTTCAGCAGTTTGGAGCTTAGAAAGTAGAGCATTTATAGCAGTTGCTGCCTTTGCTGGTTGTTTGCCTAAACTAATAAAGGCATTTACTAAACTACTTGTTTCCTTAATATCAAGACCAAACTGTTTTGCACTACCACCAACTATAGCTAATGCTTTAACCATATCTCCTGCTTTAGCAGCACTATTATCTGAAAGGTGATTTATAATATTACCTGCTCTTTCCATATCTGCTACTTTAATCCCATAAACGTTGGCAAGCTTAGCTATAGAATCACCTGCTTCTTCTGCAGACATATCAAACGCTGTAGACATTTTAGCTACTGTTGTTGTGAATCCTATTAAATCTTCTTTTGGAACACCAAGTTGCCCACCACTTGCAGCAATTTGAGCTAACTCAGCAGCTGACAGTGGTATCGTACGGGACAGTTCCCTTAATATCTGACCAAATTCTACGGCTCCTTGATTGTGAGCTGCTTCATCCTCAGCAAATTGCACTACTTTCTTAACATCAGCCATAGCACTTTCAAAATCAATCGCAACTTTAATTGGTGCTGCAAGCGAAAGACCTAGTCCAACAGTCTCTATAATTTGTGACTTAAAATGTGCTTTGCTTGCTAAAAAACTTTGGTGACTACGTATTGCAGACCCAAGCTTACCATACTTACCTTTTAGTACTTCAATAGAAGAGCCAAGTTTATATTGATCACTTACTAATGACTTAATATTTCTTCCACTTTTCCTTACTTCTTCATTGAATGAATGTAAAGCATCTCTCTTTTTTAAGTATGCTTCTTTTGCTTTTGTTGCAGAAAATTTAGCTTTATCAAANTCAGCTTTTAAAGTTTTGCTCGGTTTCTCTACCTCTTTCATTTGTTTAGCTAAAGATTTTACTTGATCTTCAAAGCCCTTCCACGACCTCCTGCTAGTCAAAACATCATGACCCAACTGCTTAAACTTTGATACTGATTTTAAAGATGAGTCAAGCTTTCTTATATTCTCACCAAGACGGGTAAGTTGACTACTACTTCCCTTTATTACAGTATTAAAACTGCCATCAAGTACCGCACCTATTTTTATCGATAATACTGACATTTGAACTCCCTAGCTAATTTGCTCCATAAAATAAACTCACTAATCTCCATATCAAGAATGTGCTCAACTCCACCACCTATGATAGAGCCAAGCGCTAGTATTTCTAATCTCAAGTTTTTTGGATAATCGGTGAAAAAAAATCCTTTAATACCTCTTGCACTTTCACATAATCAGCAATATCTAACTCTTCAATCGCTTCTTTTGCAACTGATGTCAAATTGGCAGTCAAAGTTACTTCCTTACTTAGATCGCTACCACTAATACGTTCTATTGCTAAATAGTCTCTAACTTTTGGACGTCTAATAGTAAGTTCTGAGACAGAAATACCATCAACTGTTATTGGGTTATTAAGTGTTATAGCTTGCATGTTCCTCCTTAAAAAGTTAATTAAATAAAAGTCTATATCGGCTTTTACATAACTAATTTCTTTGTATGGTGCTATAAATAGGATTAGCTTTGATAAGAATCTTTTCTGTGTTCAATTGAAGTAATAACTACTGTATGTTCTGGTACATCTATATAATAAAGTATACGATAGGTACTCACCCGTAGACTACGTTGTCCACTTAAGTTATGCTTTAATGGCTTTCCAAGTCCAATTGGATCAACTGTTAGACGCTCCATTATTGCCTTCTTAATCATTAACTTTACTTTTGCTGGAAGAGCCGGAATGTCTTTCTTTATAACAGATTCTGAATAGTCTATATTGTAAGGCTTAATCCCAGAAGGCATCTTGATGTTTAACCCTCTTTTCTTTATAGCGTTCGTCAGCAATCTTAGATAATTCCATATCTTCAATTTCTTCTTCCATTAATTCAGTTAATAACTTTAAAACGGACTTATCTTGAGATTGTGCTACACTAACAAGTAAACCAGTTAGCTGCTCTATGGAATTTGTATGAGCTTTAGAATCCATATTAACTATATACCTACAACTTCTTATATTTTAACATTTTTATGTAATTTTGTCAACCATATTAGATCCCTAAAACCGTTTGCAGCAAGGCCATCTGATCAACACCGTTAATCTTACGGATCATGTTCTCAGCATCGATTTCTATTAATTCATTACTACCGATAGTAAGTTTATAGTAATGGGCAGCTACAGTACACTTCAGCGTTGCTTTTTCAGCAGGTTTCCAGCTACCAAAATCAAATTCTTTGAATATNCCTCTGAGGTTGATAATTACTCCTTCAATATCATTACTACCACTCCCTTGCATTCCACCTCTGAGTGTCAAAGAAACTGAATTCCCATTTATCAGCCCAAATAGCCTAAAAAGTTCTGTATCGTATTCAGCAAAAGTAAAGTCTGCTTCAAGCTTTTCCATGCCCATATCAATATTTATTGGAATATCCATACCACCAGCTCTGTACTCTTCGGTTTTTATGGTAAGCTTCGGCAAGGTTATTTCATCTATTTTTCCTGCATAACCACGACCATCAACAAATACGTTAAAATTCTTTAAAATCTTTGGTAGCATTTCTCTTTCTCCTTTTTACAATATTGCGCCACTCACAAGATGTGACCTGAAAGTAATCTGTTCTGCTGGATATGGCGGTGTAAATTCGAAATCAAAATATACTTTCCCGCTTGCAATATTTGTTGGTGTATTGAGCTCTGGAGTTGCGTAACATTTTCCGCTGATAATAGCTCCTTGTGCTTTTAAACTTGCTAAGTAGGAATTCACCCCCTCGATCACGTCATCTATATAAGTTTTGGTAATATTGCGATCAACTGCCCATAAATGAGCTCGAAGTAAACTATCGTTGATTAAATCTGCAGTTCTTCTTACTGACAGAAAAGCCCATTTTGAGTCATTTGAACATGTTCTATTGCCCCAAAGCCTATAGCCATTTTGATGAATTATCGTTGTTACTTCATTTTCATTTAAATAATTTGCTCGAGAGCTTCTATCGCCAAGTGTAAAATCAATAGGCCTGCTTGTTCCAACAATACCATTTATCTCTTTATTTGAAGGCGAATGCCAAAATCCTTGCTCACTATCTACTTTCGCTATTAAACCAGCTACAAATGGGCTTGCTGGCAAAGTTTCTTCTTTTCCTTCAATAAACACCTTAACCCATGGATCAACGACGTAAACTCTTGAGCTACCTACACTTTTTCTCCACTTTATTGCTTCTTCATCATTAGTATTTGGCCCATCTGCTACTATTATGCTTCTCAGCTTTTCTGCTATAGGAATTAATGCTGCAACCACTGCATCTTCTGGGAGTTGGTGAGTAAACTGAGGTGCAATTAATATTCTTGGCGCAACATGGACTATACTTTCACTGCTGAGAAATGCCACAATTCCCTGATATTCTCCGGTTTCTTTATCAACTCCTCCAATTACATTTTTCAGCGTTTCTTCTTTTTTTAATTTTGGATCGCTGTTTTCACTTTCTTCAACTCGAATAACTACTACTGTTGCACCAATTTGTGTAAAGATAGAGCTTACTGCTTGTGGAAGGGTACCTGTTTTACCAAGCTTCGCAGCCTCTTTTAAGCTTCCTGCTATCAGTACTGGTTTATTCAGTGGAAATTTTTGCTCATCTGCTTCAGGAGCAGTACCAATTACACCTATCACTGATGATTTAGCTGTGCGTACTGTTTTTGCCCCTGAGGTTACCTCAATAACATTTACTCCGTGTAAAAATTCTTCTGGCATTTTTTTTTAACTTTCTTGCATTCTTTGTTTAAAATCATTGAGCAAAGCCTGTAGCTCTACTTCACTTTTGGCTTCTGCAATTTTCTTCTTGGTAATGTCTTCCAACTCTTCACATTTAATTATTTCTTTTACTGCTTTTTTTACTTTTTCCTCAATTATTCTTGCCATTTCAATAACTGTAATACCACGGACTTTTGCTAAAGGTTCTATAATTGCTGCATCTTTTTCATCCTGGTCTGCTAGAATGCTTTTCGCGGCTTTTGCTTGAATCTCATACGACTTAGCCTTTTGATGAGAGTGCCCTGAGAATCTACTAGTAAAGTTATTAAAATGAGTACGAATATTGTCAAATGCACAAAGCTTAGCATTATCCAGTAACTCCTTTTGTATATCTTCTTTAGTACGCTCAACAATTTCTCCTCCTTCAGTTAAATAATAGCTTTTTTGCCATTCAAAGTTTTCTGGCGCTTCACACCAGTTTTCACTCTCTGGTTTATTTTCAAGCGTTGTTGTTTCTACTTGTTTGTTATTTTCAAAATGAATATAAATTGGCATTGGTTTTCTCCGTTTTTAATTCCAGATTTTGTGGGTGGCATCTAATCCTGGACATTGCCAAGCCCTTAGTGTCCTTTCTACATCTACTTCAAGTCCTGTGGTTAAAAAATTGTTACGTATGTTATAAACCCCCCACTGTATAAATTGACTATAGATGTATACATCACCTGAAAGCATACCTTCGCTAACTTTTCCTCTGGAATATAGATAAGATGATGTATAAAGTAATACTGCAACTGTTTTTCCTGCTGGAATTTCTACATTCCCTGATCCAGCAAAGCTGCTACTATAACCCGTATGTACGTAAACATTTTTCCACGTTATCCTTGAAATTCTTGACTTATTAGCATTGGTGTTATCAGGAGTTCCCATAAATAATCCTGCACTTGCATATTCTGCACTCCAAGATGATCCAACAAATTCTATTGTTTTATTTATGTTCGCATTCGTTGTATTTTTTATAAATATTACTCCAAGTGCAGCATATGGGTAGTAATATATTGAATCATGACTACTCGAAAAACTGTTTGTGTATAACTCTCCGTAAATAAATGTACCTTTATTTCCCTCTATAAAACTTAGTTGTCTTGGCCGATAAAAACTAACGTAATCTGTATCGTATGTATGGCTACCTGCTAGTAGTTGTAACATATAGTCAGTTTTTGTTATATCACTACTCCACTTTCCAAGCTCTGTCATAAAAGTTCCGTGGCCAAAGTAATTATTTTTTCTTCCAAGTACACCAAATAAGAAAGGTAATGACCCTGATTCAACCATGTTGCGCTTTCTTATTTCATTTATAAGAGACGCTTTTAACTGTTCATCCCGAGTTTTTACCTCATTAAGGATGTTTTCAATTCGAGTTTCTATTTCCCTAATAATTGATGAGCCAGATGGTACATTATTAACAGCACGAAAATCTTCTACTAAACCTTTAAGACCATCTTTATGACTATTACTAATGCTATTTATTGCTACAATATTGGCATTCTTTCTCGTATCAAGTAGCGATAAATTTGTTGTTCCTTTTTCATCAATTCTCTTTAATAACTGCTTCTCTGATTCAGAGATCACTGCTAAAGAACTAGCTTTTTTATTATCCAGATCAGTTAAGTGTTTTTTTGCACTATCAAGAAGTTCTTTTAGCTTACCATCAGTCATCTGTACAATTTCAGAAACTGCACTTTTGTCGACTATTGATTCCAATGCTTTAGCAAGATATGCTAATTGATCTGGTGTACTGTTTTCTGCTAAATCCTTAAGCCTCTTTTGTAGTGCATCAATTATTCCTTTTACTTCAGTCATCTGCACAACGTTGGAAATAGCTTTTTTATCTGCTATCAACTCCAGCGATTTTGCAAGATATGCCAGTTGATCAGGTGTGCTGTTTGCTGCTAAATCCTTTATCCTTTGATGTAACGCTTCTATTGCTTCTTTCATTCCCAAAAATTCAAAAAAGTTTCAAATCTAAATCGTTTAAAATTATTTTTTAGTTGATTATGCTCATCTTCTCTTTCGGTAATATCTTCATCTATTTTTTCTATAGCTCTGCGAATACGTACTACATCTTCCACTGCAATGTTTTCTGGATGTGGTAGTGTGTATCCTCGTTTGCTTTGGTCATTTGGCATTGATTCAAGTAATAATCACTCGCAAATTTTTTACTTTAGGACGATAGATAACCGTTCCACTTAAAACTAATTTTATCCTTGTCTCATTGCCATTAAAGTTTGTCAGCACATGAGTTCTCTCCACCCAATTTTCCCCTATTGGTTTTCCTGATGTTAAATTTACTAATTGCCAATCCACGTTTTTTTGTACATATGCTTTAACATCTGCAGTGCCAGGTATTAGCGCATCATATGTTATGGTAATCTTAGTGTTAGCTCCTGCTGTAATACTTCTTGTAACATAATCTCCAGACTCTGAAAGATTACCCATAACTAACTGTAACCCAGGATAGAGAACAGGACTTTTTTCTTGCCCTCCTTTTAGGCTTGCTTTTACCGTTAGCTCTCCAGATAATCTTTCACGCAGCGCGAGCGGCAAGTTATCAGATAGAAAATTTTCTTTTCCCTCTTCATCTATTAAGATAAATTCTACATTGGTATCAAATGCTACTTTTTCGACGTTTGTCAAAACAATTAAATCTGAAGTATTGGTTGCTGTAACTTTGCCAAGATCAATAACGTGAGAATTTTCGCTAAATTTTGCTGCTAGTAGTCGAAAGGTAAGGTCTAAATTCTGATGTGGTGTCCAGGTACTTGCATTGCTTGATGAAAGTAATACTCCTACTTGATATGGCTGGCTTGTTACCCAACGGCTATTTACTGCATCATATTTGCCAAGCTCTGCTATTTTGACTGCAGTACCCGGATCATCAGTAAGTAGCACTATTGCATATTCCTCTCCTGCATGGCAAAACACTGGTGACCACTTTATACGTGTTGCTGTGCCATCTATCTTTATATCTTCTGGCTCAATATAGCTTTCAGCAATGACAGTCTGAGAGGGCATTCCCACTGCTGTTTCTCTAATCTGCACAACAACACGTTTTTTGCCGCTATTTGTGAACCATAAATCTAGACCTCCTATGTGCCTACTCTCATTTAAAGTAAATGTTTGCGCTAAAGGATCAACTCTTCTTGCTGCGATAACTCTTCTTCTTTCTTCTATAGTAATTGTTTTCTTACCAGTATAAGTTGCCTCTCCATAGCTTCCTTTATCCCCATAAAACTGTACTAATTTAGTACCTGCTGGAATGTTTGCTGGGATTTTTATCTTTCCCTTTAATTTTCCTTGGTTGTTAGCTGTTAACATCTTTTTTTACGCTGTAGGTTGAATAATTATTCCGTCAAATTTTATCTCTTTAAGCTTCTCACTTGGCTCAAAACCTTCAATTTCAAAATTCTGTACTGCTTCTCTCATAAATTCAGCTTCGTATGTTCTGCTTGACAATAGCTCTGTGGTTTCCGTAATATTAAAAACTCTTGTCACTGGACTTTTCCAATTTGTGGTAGCCTCGGTCCAGTGATCAATGTTTTTATTTAGAGTAACTTTTGCGGTTACTTTATCAAAAGCTTGATATGGATTAATTTTTTCACTTTTAGTCTGTAAAAGCTGTTCCAATACCGGCTCAAGTTCATACGGTAAAAGATAAGGTTTTGTGCTCTTTTCAACATCAATAATTTCTACGTCTATCGGTAAAATTAGTTCCTTATTTACTATTGCTGCAGATTGCAAAATTCCTTGATCACGCATATCATCATCAAAGAATGAATCAACAAATACTCCTTTTTGGTGGTAGGTTCTCTTGAATTTGCATCATTGCGTAGACGTTCATAGGCAACCAGCGCATAAAGATCATTTATTCCTTTTTTCATTGCTTCAAGCTCATTCATCGGTACAGCATGAATAGCATTATTCACTATTTTTACCCCTTCGCCTTTTTTCCACGTCTGATGAATGTAGCAGAGCAAAAGCTGTCCAGAGGGAGCTTTAGGCATCGATGGTCGCCAAGGGTGAGAAATTCCTTTTATTCTTCTTACTACTCCTTTGCTATCGATAGTAATTAAATCAAAGCGTGGCATTTTCCAGGTGTAATCAATCAAAACCAAGCTGTTATCAACTGCTCCTTTTACTTTGCATCCCTCTTCACTTATATCTTCAGGGCTTACATGAGTACGACAGCGATAGGTTATTAGGTAACTACTCCCAGGAGCTGGTTCTTTGCCAGGTAATGACCAATCAACGTTTCCTGCGTTTAATTTGTAATCTATACTATTTTCATAAATAACATTGCCTTGTTTAATTTGAATAATCTCAAGTACTGCAGAATCAGGTATCGGATCAACAGCTCCAGAGTATGAACCGTGAGTAACAGTAATGGTTTTTTGAACAGTGATATCTACTTTTTTGATTTCACTTATTGGAAAATCATTAACTTTAAGTTCCATTACTCTTTGACTATTTGGCTGAAAAGTATGTGGTTCTGATTCAACTGATTTTATATCCGGATCTTGATCAAAAGAAATGCGAATACTGTGAGGTAACTCAATTTCATAACCATCAACATGAGCTTTACCCTCATTAATCACAAATATTTCTTTTTTACCTTCTTTGTGGAGGAACATCACTTCTAGCCCATTTACGACGTAGGAACCATTGGCTTCTTTATCATAACGAGCAAGAGCAGTAGTTACTATATTTGCTTGTGGTGGCGGTGAATGTTCTATTAATACTCCATTTTCAATGTTATAAATTGGATAAAATTCTCCATTTACAGAAAAAGGGGAAGAAACACCTTCAGATTGATAACCCCAAATGGTGGAAACTTTAAGTCTTGCTGCTCCTACTTCTTGATAATTTCTTGTACCAACAGCAGGATCACGAAGATTTTCATCCTCAAGTTCTGTAATCGTAGATTCTAGATAATAAACACCTATACGCACTGTGGTACTCAGTGGAATAACAAACTCTTTTGCCTCTACTTTTCTTACCGCTCCACGAAGATAGATTTTTCCTCCTTCAAGTGTAACTTTTTCCCCATCTATGATACAATTGCTTCCTGTGATAACATCACCATCACGAAATATTGCATCACCTATGCCTTTAAGCTTAGAGAGAGCATATTCTTGCGTCTCATTTAATTCTGCTGATTGTAGACCTCTTCCCGCAAGGAACAAACTTTTTTCGTACTCTTTATCAGGATTAAAGCGGTTATAATAGGCGTTTAAAGTCATTTTATTCTAAAAGGTTACAACAAATGAAAAAGTTTCCCGGGTTGCTGAAGTCCTAATGAGCGGTACTGTATGTTCTAAAACTAATAAAATTCCATGGTCTTCTATATCTTGAGGTTCAAAATATCTCTGTCCTTCAGGCAATTCTTTTTTTACTTTTGTACCAACCATAACCCCTAATTCCCTTATCACTTGATTTGCTGCGTCCGTGAAATCGAAAGTAAATTTAAGGTACAAGTTATTAGTTGGTACATTTGAGGGTTTAAACCTACCTGTAGGAGTTACAAGCTCTCCATTCTCATCACCTGTGCAGAAGAGAACTTCGTCTGCAGTACGTCTGCCAAGTTCATTTATCAGCTTTGTAGCATTGATAGGCTCTGGTGGTGTGCTTTGAACGTACTCTATAGTAACTGTACTATTCTCTACAATAGAGCTGTTTTCCGTGCGCTGAATAACACCAGTACTACTCTCAACTATATAATCAATACTTGGCTGATAAATTGTTTGCCNTTGAAAAACTCTAGCATCTTTAACATGGTAGTGATCAAGCATTATTTCACCCTTAACGAAAGTTTTTTCTACTTTATGGCTACTTTCCCAATTGGCATCACCACTTCCCCAGGCAAGATGTAGAGATTGCTCTTTTATACTTGCGGCTATTGCTGCTCTTCCTGACTCTGTGAGTATTGACATGTTTGCCCCTCTTACTATATATATACCGGATTTCTCACATGTTTTTCCGGAAAAAATGAAAATTTTTTTTGAAGTGCATTTCTATGCTTAAACATTCTTTTATCTTAAAAAACCAGAACTACTTTTTTCTTTCGAGAATATCGAAACAATGCTTTTTGGCATATTGAAAATCAAAGCTCACAAACAGTTTCAAAAGACTCTGCATTTTATCGCTTCTTCTTTCAGCTTTACGTTTTTTCCTACTGCGTCTTTCATAGCCCTCTCAATTACAGCAATCCAGTTCGTCATACCTCAAAACGGAACCCAATCATTTTCAACATTTTTATTTTGCTCTGGGGTAATAACAGTAGCAATCTTGTTTTTTTCTCCATACCGATCAGCTTCAATACCAACTTTTGCAGTAAACTCTAACCCGTTAAAATCAGCTATAGAGTTGATTTTTCTAGCAGTAACTGCTTTCTCTGAAGTGTCATGTGCATGAATATTTCGTGCTGACTCTAAAATACTTCTAAGCATAGAACGACCAGATTCTCCCCAGATGTCTTCTTCACCTTCTGCTTTGCCACTTTTGACACCTATAATCTGAAAAATCTTGCGTTTTGCATATGGACCTTCAGTGACAGTAAATTCAGCGTTTAAATAGATGCTGCCGGTAGCATAGCTTTTAGTGAACCAATTTTCATAACCTCCTGGTTTAATGGCCATTTTGACTTTCACTGTTGTACCTTTTGGTATTAAATTACTTTGTGATTTTGCAGTATTAAAATCAGTTAAAAAATCTGATAGCATATTGTCCTCCTATAAATTAAGTGAAAAAAAGAATCAACTCCATTGGTCTACAAGGGAGAGTAGACCGGCGGAACTTCCCCAACCAGTCTCTCGCAGAACCGTGCATGAACCTCTCGACTCACACGGCTCCCATTATTCAGTCTTTTGATACTAACCCTAACGTCCAGTGGTAGAAAATACTTGGATTCTTCTTTCTCATCTTTTCTAGGAGTTGCCTCGCTAGTCTTTTATGCTGCCGAAGTTTCTTGTATTTCCTTCTGACCCATTTTCCTAGATGTAATTCCACGTTGCCAAGAAGTTTATACATCTCTGATTTGTAAAACCTGCCATAGTACTGACACCAGCCTCTGACTTTCGGATTTACTTTGTTCGCTAAATCTTCTAGTTTCATCCACGTGTATAGGTATATTTTCCATGATTTTATGTTTTGCTTGATTCTTTTCTTGGCTTTGTTGCTAATTGCAGGTAAGAATGAAACAAAGAATTCTCCCATCCTATTCTTTGCTAATCTAGGCCTAAAAGTATAACCCAGAAAGTCAAAAGTTTGCACAGGAAATTCTTCTACTCTGTTGTCATCCTTACAGTACACTATTTGTGTCTTTTCAGGATGCAGTCTCAGCTTATACTTTGCCAATCTTTCCTCAATCGCTTTTCTCATAAATTCTGCCTGCTTCTGAGTCTTAGAACCTGTTTAAAATCTTCGTAATAGGAGAGAAATGAAGGAAAGGACAATCATTTGCAAGCTGGTGTTGAGTTTACGTTCGCAATTTTTCCATAGCCGTCTACACTTTTCTAACCAAGCGAAAGAACGCTCAACAACCCATCTCTTTGGCAATACAACAAAAGAATGTAATTCACTGCGCTTTATTACCTCAACAGTTGCACCAATA
>KZ870064.1:49096-60337 GCA_003456935.1 Machilis hrabei | reverse complement strand
TTGAATCCCACTTTCAATTCCCAATCGCCGCCACTGCTAGAAGTATAGTTACGGCACTTGAAGTCTGACCGTGCGCCATAACAAGTCAGTTAAGCTGAGGTGGTGTTATGATCGGGCTAAGCGACAAGTTATATTTTCTACCACAGACAGTAGCTGAAAATTGAGAAGCAGGCAGTCAGAAGCGCACAGAATTTATCTGCAATCGTATAGCGGAAGACCTGGTATTTGAGAAATAAAGTTAACAAACTTTTGCGTCCATCAAAGAAGTAGTTGACAAAGTTACATTTGGTGCCAGTAAAAGAAGAGCAGCTGCGTGGGACAGCATGCTGTATCTACGTAGCCCAGCAGATGGAAACTGCAGTATGGCTAAGAAGAGGGGTCGAGTTGAAACTGAGTATTACTGGCCGAGTAAAGTAAACAAGCGAATGTGACAGTGAAAACACAAGAATAAAACTGTTCACCTGATTTAAATTGATTTTGTGAGTTCTGAAAACCTTTGAGGATTACTATATGAGTCACGAAACCAAAGAATTACTTGTGTAATAAAGTCTAAAAATAGAACATGACATATAGTAACAATACAGAAACGTAAAGTGAATGGTATTGTTGTCATAGTGTGAATCGAGATGCTGAACGCAATTGTTGGTGTTATTGAGCATAACTATCATTGGGCGAGCAGATTGCCGCATATTGAACAGCAGTCCTAGCGGTGATTAAAAATAAATTGATTGTAATAAATTACGATTAGGGTGAATCGCCTTACTGCGTGCGCAGAGTGGATTGCGCATCCAATATATTGATGTGAGGTATTAATTGCCGATTGTTTTGACACACACTCGCCAGCGATTTAAGTCTGTGCACGTCGTATATGATGCCATCACTGTTGTAAAATAAACCAAACATTTGTTATCCCTATCGTTGAGTTTGATTGAATTATTGATTTTGGGNGAGATTTTGGTCAAGATTGGAATTGGAACGCTTCCAAACGACCGGAATATTAAATTAAATATTTCATGCAAACACAAGGCATGAATGGCTCCCAAGAATTAGACAGAAGGTTGTCTGTGAACATATTCCAAGTCCAAGAGTGAACCTGGGGGGAACTTGCCGCAACACCCTGCATAAGTGATTGAATGTTGTTCTAGAAAGCTAAAGATTGTTGTCTTATGTATTTTGTTTTTAATTTACAATCCATCGACGCATAGTAGGATTTTTTTTAATTTGGAAGCCTTTAGAATACAAACTTTGATTAAAATAGAAGTTCTAGAGTATTTGTATTGTTTACGATTGCAGGTTTGTGAAAAATGCCACTTTCACCATCTATATCGAGGGACGATCTAGCCTCTGCTCTACTCAGGGAGAAAAGTGGTATTGGAAATGATCCTCAACTGATTCCAGTTCCTTCTGATCCGCTCTGGAGAAGAATCAGTGAACATATTGATTTAAAAATTACACCTAAAGCTCTGTATACTTATGTTAAGTGTAACAAAAACAACGTATGGGAGACTCTAGGAATTGTAGATGAAAGACCCATAGTACATAGCCAACTAGATCTAAGTGATGGAAGTTCTAACATAGGGCACAGTTCAAGTGACAGTAGTGATTGTTGTTCTAACACCACAGAAAGTTTTAAAATATCTTTTACTTCATCAGAATGGAATGCCATTAAGCCTCATCCCTTAAATTACAAAAGAACACATGTAAACAGACCAGCATGTAGGACCAGGACTTATCAGACTCTGAGGAAAGGGGTTTGGACCGGTGTAGTAAATAAAAATCTGGACTGCCGTAAGAAAACCACTTTCTTGGCAATTTAAGAGAGCTAAAACTATTGCTCAGGGTCAGTAATTATCTTGTCGTGTTTTCACAATGCAAACATTGTAACAGTAGACTTCAACGGCGCAAATAGCCTTTTTGTGCTGACGCGCCGTTAAACCAACAATCCAATCCAATAGACTTCAATTACGGCTTTTTCATGAACCCAAAGAAGAAACGGACACCAATGTATTGGACGGATCAATTAGTGGGGACCAAAAATGTGTAGTTAATCTCAGTAAACGGAAACGTGCTGGGGTTGAAAGAGAAAAAAAAGCCAACATGCTCATGCAAAAGTCGGCCATTGTGTTAAGGAGGGAATTGGCAACTCAACTAATGGAATTTGGTGATTCTGAACCCTCCTACTTATATTCCTCACAAGTGTTGCGTAAATTAAAATCGAAGGCAATTTTAAAATCTACAATGCACAATGAATGATCCACTAACATCCATATTACTAGCTAAACATTCCCATCCTTTTCAAGGAGCAATACACGATATCGGAGCAGATCGATTTTTATCCATTACTGGACTCCGGAACAGCTNCATGTATATAAACAATACTCCAAACAAAATTATAGTAAAATAAATGGGGATGATACTGGAACCTTGTACGTAAGGTGTTACAACTGTCTCGTGAAAGATCCAGTTACATTTTTTATATCAAATAGTTCTTCAGACTGAAAACAGATCAATACCAATCGTACAGATGCTGTCTGTACGCCATAGCATAGTTGCTATTCAAAACTGGCTNGGAGAATGGATAAGATGCGGAGCTCCTGTTCCAAAAGAGGTTGNGTGTGATTTTTCCTTGGCACTTCTTGGGGCGTGTGTTCGATNTTTTACCACATTTTGCAGTCTTAAAAGCTACCTTGAGTGGTGCTTTAGTACTGCAAGTCAAGCAACAGAAGCACCAACAACATTTATCAGAGCTGATGTTGCTCACCTAATGAAGATAGTTTCATGCTGGGATTGTTTACGAGGAAAAGACAGGCGGATACGCGAGTTTTANNTTAGATGTATTGGGCTATTGGTNAACTGTAAANCTTTTGAAGAAGCTGANACTNTCTTGAATANCATCTGTTTAGTCGCATTTAGCATTACAGAGGGGTGGGATGAACATGGAAATGCCGTGCAATCAGAAAGGGCCAAACTAGGTCTTAAAAATCACATAGGAGGATATGATTTTAGAGAACTGTGATTCAGTACCTCATCCAGAGGATTATGGCCATCGTGGAGAAGAAGATGGTGCATATGGAAATGAAGTACATTGGTGTACAAGAATTATAAACAATATAAAACAAAGCAACACCGTAAGTGGCAACAGAGATAACATGCACTACCTTCCTGAAATCGAGAAACTCCTCATGTTCATTTGTAATAAACTACCATTATGCTTAGTACACTTGGATATGGTACTTGTCCAGCAAGTAGTTCTGATGTAGAGTGTTATTTTAAAGATCTTAAGTCAAGGACGTTGGAGAATAAGCACTTGCCGCTTCGAATAGATGACTTTCTATTTATACATCTGAAATCTATTGATGGAGACATGAAACTGAGTGAAGCAAGACGTCACATACCTAGTGAAACGAATGGTGGACTACAAGTTGATCAGAATGGTGAAACACAAGCTGGTCAGAATTGTGGAAAGCAAGTTCTTCAAAATGAAAGCACACAACCAGGTCAAAGTTCACGAGTATCTTCATGGCAGTTAGAGTCGTTGTCAATTTCTGAAAATAGTCAAAATTCTCAAATCACTGAACTAATAAACGTAACCTGTGTTGCTTGTTTAGATGGTAATGTTCCAGGAGATGCTCATCACTGCATACTTTGTAAAACAGCAGTACATGCTTTAGATGGATGCTCTGTTCCGACGGGGGAAGAAGGTTACGGACAGCCACGTATATGTATACGTTGTTCAAATAACCATCAATTTCAAAAGGATACTCAGAGATTAAACACGAGTTTTCAAGGACCTACTAAATTGACAGACTTAAATGAAAATTTGCAACAACGACACTATCAAAACCATGANTGCTTGGAAGCAAACAATTTTACTGAAGACATTGAACCTGCTTGTGGCAACACTCAAATTAACAGTGACATTCCAGAATCAGAGATGCTAGCAGAAGAGAATTGGCGGGGATTTAACACTAATATGAAGAGATTAAGTCACTTCCCAGCACACACAAAAAGAAATTTAGACAGACCTATCTGCAAACAAACCCTGATTGGGGAGCCATGGATTTGTCTTCGAAAGGTTTAAGCACTAAGTTGGGTGTGATGCGTAATGGAAACTTAAGTAATGTGGTTACTCTTGGGCACGAACGATACAGTTTGTTAAACACGTGTGGTTTTGATTCGATAACGCACGCTANGGCTGCACTATACTGTGACAGTTTATACTTTAAAAAAGCTGTAGATGGTAATCAAAATTCATTATTTTGTCAGTTAGTAAACCATTTGGCAACGAAAGGTATGACTGCTAATGTATACAAAATGAGATGCACTGTACTTACAAGTGTATTCAGTAAAACTACTTTAAATGCGAATGTTCAAAGACTTTCATGTGATTGTACTGCAGATCTCATTCTAAAAAAAATGTAGGGAATGATTTTTCCATGTGCGCTAGAACTTGGGCAGTGCTCAACCAGATAATGTCCTTCAAGGTCACCAGAAAGGTTTATTCCTTACTTTTCTGTAAATGCTACTGTCATTGAAGAAGTTGGAACTTTGATCAATGAGCTGACAAGCCTACTGGAGACGAGGGAATCTAAATGNTTACATGATNTTCATGTGACTCCCTGTCGTCACGAAACGATTGTTCATTTGACGCTTTATCTCGTTATAGTAGTTTGGTTACATTTACAAAAGAATTGATAGGTCCACTCATTATGATATAACCTATTCAAATGACAAATACTGTCCCTGAGAACAACTGAATTTACTTGGAAAACGTTACTTTCTAAGATCAGTGATAGGTTTTATTCCACCAATAAGTAATCAGTTTTTGGGCCACTACGTGTCACACTGCAAGCGTTTACATGGTCAGTGGGATTGTTTTAATGATCTTAATCAAAAAATGTCAATATCAAAAGGAAATGTATCCCCCACCCCCCTCCATCTCCTTATTTTCTGTGAACAATAGACTGTTTTATAGTTTAAGAATAGGTGTACTTGTANAGAATTCAGGATTATTAATNTAGAGCAAAAATTATTACAATAATATGTGTTTAGTTTTACTATTTATCTGTGTAGTTAAGTTCTAGATTTTTGTTTATGCCCATTCCACATACGCAAGCTTTCATGCCAAGAATAAGAGATTGAAGGACCAAGGATTACCATATACGGGATCAAAGGGCCAACAACGAACAGCAAAACAGTCTCCGAATCCGGTAAGTGTAAAAACGTATTATCTACATAACCTATTATTCCTGTCAAATTAAATACTTGTTGAGCTANTANTTTCNCTTANTNAGTACGTATTTTTACTTATATATTTTTTTAACAAAATCATATGACGTAGGCTTGAGAAAACTTGTAACAAGTGGGTTTTGACTGGGTTGAGAGAACAGAAAAGCGAGGTGCTTCCGAAATTGTGTCTTGCATTTGGCACTATATTGTAAAAAAATTTGAAGAAACTCCATCCTCATGAGACTCGCATAATCGAGCAAACTATTAAAATTTCAGTTTACAATTTTTGTTCACAAAATAATAGATATCTAACATGTGATTTTCTTTGCAGACACTTGATCCGCGCATGGATTTCAGAATTCAGGAAGTCTACGCTTTGGAAAACTACTGTAGCCTCATTTGTCACTATTTGTAAATCATAACTCTAAGTAATAAAGTCTCTCACTTTGGACGCTGCAAATAATTTGGTGTTTTACTCTGGGCATATTTTTCTGTAACTTGCAGATGATCTGGCAAAATATTTAAATTTATGTTTACAATTTTTGTTCACAAAATAATCGAGATCAAACATGTGATTTTCTTTGCAGGCACTTGACACACACGTGAATTTGAGAACAAATGGTAATTTTATCTGAAAGTCATCAGAGGATCTAGTTCTGAAATACAGGCTCATAAGAGATGTAACTACCAACAATCGGATGTTATTATTGTCTCTAACATTTTGTTGGAAATTGGAGGAGGAACTTTGTTATTAGTTAGTTAAAACAAGGTAGCCCTACTGAAGGAAGACTGATGAGGTGGAAAAATCTAACAAAATATTGAAATTTCTTTACAAATTTGTTCATAATATTCATCGATATTATCTAACATACTCGTAGGTGATTTTCTTTACAGGCACTTGATCCGCGCATGGATTTCAGAACAGGAAGTCTACGCTTTGAAAAACTACTGTAGCCACATTTGTCACTATTGGTGACTCATAACTCTAAGTAATAAAGTCACTCACTTTGGACGCATCAAATAATATGGTGCATTTACTNNGGGCACATTTTCTGTACCTTGCAGTAACCATTCCCGAAGAACATGAAGGGCAAATACGGCACACAGCAAACACGATCAATTTTTGATTGAAAGAATGGGAGCGCCTTGGTGCTGTCGTTCCTAATGAAGTTGTATCAGATTTTTCTCGTGCCCTAATAAGTGCTTTTAAACATGCATTTGCCAGACTTTGAGGAACTACAGCAAATATACTAACAACATTTTCTAATCTTTGTAAGGACTCAGAGTACCAAATGTCAGCAGGGTTCACGCATCCACTATGGTAAAATGTAATGCAATATGGAAGGCGTACAATCGACCAAAGGATAGTAAAGCCATCGAGAAGGTCCTGGGTTGTGGTCTGAAAACTCCAGTAGTGACTCGTTGGAATTCCCTTTACGATAATATTTCTGATCTGATTGACGACAAAAAAAGTAAACAAACTCCCTGATCTCGTCACGACATTGCTCCTCGCCCAATTCCGCAATTCTGAGATGCAGTACTTGAAAGAATATCAAATAATTAGGAAGCCTGTTGCCAAAGCAATTGACAGACTGCATGGACATATGGAGGTATTCTACGGTGATTTAATGCCTACGATTTTCTCAATTCACTACAAACGTAAACAAATGTCTTCTAATCTGAAATACTGCTCCGGGTTTCTAAACGGCATTCTTATGGGCCTTGAACGCCATTACAGCAGCTTAATCAACTATGAAAATAGTGCAAAGGCAGCCATCCTTGCTATATGCAGCCACACTTATAAGTTTTGATGGATGACGAAAGCAGGTGCTGTAGACAATAAGAGATCCATCGAACTGATGACTAGTGAGGCGAAGGGTATACAGGAAGCTAAAACCTATTCCGATGGCTGTACAAACGTTTCAGACTTACTCTACCTCATCATATTTTAAGATGATTTCATGGACGATTTCTTAGATGCTCCAGTGTCGGGAGAAACGACGAGCAGCAACAAATATGAAATCGAAGTGTTGAACTTCTTGGGAGGATACTAGATTAGAACTACGTTCCATTCAAAAGTATCCTGCAGTACAGCAATTTTTTTTAATGTACAATACCATTCTTTCTTCTAGTGCAGCCGTGGAGAGAATGTTCAATTTTTCAGGCATGATTTTACGACCAAAACGAAGATGCATGTCAGACAGGATGTTTGATATGGATCATGGATTTCAGCTGTGGCCGACTGGTTTCGAAGATGAATTCGACCTAGGTAGAATAGAATAATGAGTTTATCGTTATCGGTGGAACAGTGAAAGCGGATTACGACAGGTCCTTTAATCGCTTCAATCCAGGTGGATTTTGTGACTTCTCTCATTTTCCTGGACTATATTTAAACTCATCCTTTATGTATATGTAAATAAATGCAATACACCAGAGTATCTGTATCTTTTATCTGTATTCTATTTCCTGTATCTTGGATCTTTTATTACATTCCAAACTATCTTGTATCTTGATCATCATTGGGACATTCGATTTCGGAGGTGGTGAAAGAATTCGGCTTCCCACGTTCAACCGTGTCCAGGGTGTACCGAGAATGGGTGGATGAAGGCGTCACAGTCCANAACAGACACCATACCGGGCGTCCAGCCGCCCTCAATGACCGAGACCTGCGACACCTGGGACGAATGGTCAACAGAGGCAGGAGAGCAACTTTGCAACAAATCACGGCCCAATTCAACACTGGCCGCGCTAGAAACGTCTCCCATTGGACAATTCGTCGGAACATGCGTGCCCTCGGGTATGGGAGCCATCGCCCTACACGGGTGCCACTGCTAACCCCGCGTCATCNGACACTCCGGCGTGCATTTGCCACCAATCACCGCGGATGGACACTGCAACAGTGGCGTAACGTCATATAGTCCTACGAGTCACGGTATCAACTGTACCATGCCGATGGGAGGCACCGTGTGTGGCGCAGACCGCATGAAGCGATNGATCCCGCATGCCAAGAGGGCGTGATCCAGGCCGGTTGGATATCAGTCATGGTGTGGGGTGCGTTTTCCTGGCATGGAATGGGCTCCCTGGTTGTTCTGGAAGACACGTTGACTGGTCCGCGGTATCGTCAGCTGCTCGGAGACCATCTCCACCCGTTTGTGACTTTTCAACACCTTGATGACATTGCGGTCTTTCAACAGGACAATGCTCCGCCACATCGCTCCAATGTCGTCCGTGAATGGTTCGAAGAGCATGCAGGGGAGGTCCAACGACTGAACTGGCCACCCCGAAGCCTTGATATGAACCCATATCTGGGATGCCCTTGAACGCAGACTCCGTGTATTGGGACCTCGGCCCACGAATAGGCCACAATTGGCTGCCGCTCTGCAGACTGTGTGGTGTCAACTGCCTCCGGAAGTGTACCAGGGACTTGCAGACTCAGTTCCACGCCGTATCGCTGCACTCCGCAGGGCCAGAGGGGGCCTGACCAGATATTAGGTGGGTATCGCATGAGTTTTGCTAAGTCAGTGTACATTCAGTGGCACCGAACAATTAAAAGTCGTCTGGAAAAAGAAAACTGAAGAAAGTACATCATGCAATAAAGTGCAAAATCGCAAGAGCTTTGGAAATGAAACAACAGTTAGATTATCTCTCAGACTCCAGTGATGATGCTTCAGATAAATTGAGGACTATCAAATTTAAAGCAGCAGATCTTGACACAATAGCAGACCTTATTAAAAAGAAGCTGCCATCTGTGGGTTACCGACAAAAAATTCAATTACTTACTATTGCTCCACCTTCCTTGCCACGAGAGAAAGTAGTCGTAACGTTTGGGGTTTCCGAGTACATGGTACGCCAAGCTAGAAAACTAATTACTGAAAAAGTCAAAGTCATAGGCACGCTTCCGGAACAACGACAAGGTAAAACACTATCTCAACAAACTGTAGAACGTGTCAAGAAATTCTATCAAGATGATGAAAGCAGCAGAATTATGCCAGGAGCTAAAGATAAAGTCAGCATAAAGAAGAATATATATGAAAAAAATACTTCTACTTTGCAACCTAAAGGAACTTCACTCATCATTTATATTTGCTCACCCTGATGCAAAGATTGGATTCTTTAAATTTTGTCAGCTAAGACCAAAACAATGCGTGCTTCCAGGATCACCAGGCACACATTAAGTTTGTGATGTGTGATCCATCAAAATGTCGAGCTATTGTCAAACGCTGTTTCTGGTAATTTGAAGGCAACTGAATTACTTGAAATAATGGTTTGTTCCAAAGAACACCGCATTTGCATGTTAGGACGTTGTCTGAATTGTCCAGGAACAGAGCCTGTGGCAAGAATGCTACTGAAGAAATTTGAAGATGACGAGGAAGAAGCAAAAAAATTTTCCCAGTAGGTGTCTACAGATCGCTGTCAACTAATTGTGCAATGCCTTCCAGCTTCACAAGTGATTTGCTGAAACTCAAATTAGAAACATTGCTACCACATGCGTTCGTGGCAAGATCTCCCAGTAACGATACTATAAAAAGTGTTCAGAAGAACTAACTTCAGACTTTGCCATAATACTTATGGATTTTGCAGAAAACTACACATTTGTACTGCAAGATGAAGTGCAAAGCTACCATTTGTCAAATACATCGTGTATTTTGCACCCTGTTGTTGTGTACTACAAAGAAAATTATAATGACAATCTCGTTAGTGTGAATATATNCATAATTTCTGATGATTTGGGTCATGATGTGGCTTTAGGGTATCAAGTGCAATTGAATGTTATGGCATTTTTAAAAGAGAATTTACACAAAAATTAAAAGTTTTTTGTACTTTACTGAAGCTTATGCTGCCCACTACAAGAATTGCAGATAATTTTATAATCTAGTTTGTCATAAAGAAGATTTTAGTGTAGATACGCCTTGGGCGTTCTTCGCAATTAGTCACGGCAAGTCACCCTGTGATGGGATTGGAGGAACGGTGAAACGATTAGTTTCTCGGGCTAGTCATCAGAGACTGTATCAAAATCAAATCCTGACAGCAACAAAAATGTATGAATTCTGTGCAAAACACATTGAAAACATCAACTTTATCTTCATTGAAAAGGCTACCATGGGAACAGTTTGAGAGAAGTTACAGAAGCGATTCAAAGATGTCAAAACCATAGCTGAAACAAGAAGTTTCCACCACTTCAAACCCATTTCAGCATCATCAATTGCCATGAAAAGAATTAGTGACGATGTTGATGTTACTCTGACAGTTCAGTTTCAAAATAGTGTTTCAGAGGATTCTCGTGTTTATCAGAACCAGCTATTAGCTACTTCATCATGTATTGTGTGTATTTACGATAACTGTTGGTACGTAGGAATAATGGAAGAGATAGATAAGGCTTAAGGGGATATTTGTGTGAAATTTATGCATCCTCATTGCCCAGCATTGCCCCTCTACTGGCCACAAAAGGATGACAGATGTTGGGTACCAGAACAATCTATTCTGTGCAATAAGTGTTTCGTTGGCCCAAAATGTTTTCTGAAAGCAGAACCAATGTCGAAGATGAACACCACAGTGGGCGACCATCAACAGCACGAACAGATGACAACACAGCCAGGGTGAGTGAACTTGTACGAGCTGATCGAAGATTAACCGTGAAAATGATTGCGAACGAACTGAACATTAATCGGGAAACTGTTCGCCTGATATTGACTGAAAATGAAAANAATTTGTGCCAAAATGGTTCCCAAAAAGCTCACACAGCAACAAAAAGATCAANGGAGCTCTGTGGCTGCTGATCTGTTGGAACAAGTGGAATTGAACCCAGAATTACTGAACCGAGTTATCACTGATGATAAATGTTGTTGTTTTTTTCAGTATGATCCCGAGACGAAACATCAAAGTTTGCAAGGGTGTTCGAAGGAATCGTCGAATCGTTAGAAAGCGCGCATGTCGAAGTCAAAGGTGAAATGCATGCTTGTGAGCTTCTTTGATTCCATGAGTATTGTGCACAAAGAATGGTTACCTCCAGGC
>KZ870064.1:23704-34753 GCA_003456935.1 Machilis hrabei | reverse complement strand
ATTTCATGGCCGCCATTTTGTTTTTTTCAAAACTTGATTTCGGACCCAAAAAACCTCTGTATACAAAGTTTCGTGAAAATGCAGCGATAATTGGCTATTTTTTAGATGTTTTGGGGGATTTCATTGCCGCCATTTTGCTTTTTTTCAAAATTCGATTTCGGATTCTTGATCAGCGACCAAAAAAAAAACTATATGCACAATTTCGCCAAAGTAGCTCAATGCCTTCATATTTTGGCCAGCTTTTCGGCGTTTCCATCCAGTGTGCGTCGTGTGTTAGGTGGTTTTCATAGGATTTGTATATTTACCTCATTCAAATATGCTGGCGCTCTTTCAAAGAACTGCTTGGCCCTGCTCTATCCTGGTTGGATATTGAGCTACAGACTCTATTGCCTCACCCGTGAACCACCCCACTCTAATGGTGTGCTGAGGTTAGCCGTGGTTGAGACCAAGTTAGTTCAGGCAATTTTAAATTATATGTATGTCCCGGTGCGTAGTCCCGTGGACCATCTTGTAGGTGTTACAAGATTTGGCGCCCAACGTCGGCCCAGATCAATTCCAGCACGGCGCGATTAATTAAATAATTTCCGAAAGGGTGTAACCCGACAACAGGATCTGTTCCTTGTGAAGTTATTCATCATACATGAATTCTCTCGTGTTTGTATTAAGTAAATACGGATTTCAGAATAACGAAATAGCAGATAACGGATTGAGAGGTATGAGTGGGTCAAACACATGGTTAACTTACACATTAAGAATTACCAGATAAAACTTACTACGTTGGCAGTATATGATAGTGTTAAATCTTTCTTTATTTGGTCGGTTTCAATTATACGCTATGATGACTTCATTAGATATTTCTACGTTTAGTAGACAAGCCGTTGTAAATGAAGTACGAAAATTAGGGTTGCCAGTTGAAAGTTAAGTTGCGAGACACGATGAATCTCCAGCAAAGCCCGATCGTTGGTGTTCACTCTCCTTCAGGAGCTCGGCAAACCCAGAGACAGTCTAGTACGCCAGTTTACCTCCTCGGTTTATGTAGACCTTTCTAAATTGGGCATAACTTATTCGGGTGACGATTGGGTAAATGTCACCACATTTTTGGAAGATGCAAGATTGGCTAGAAATATCTCTTCAGACCAGCTATATCGGGGTTGTAGTGAATTATTTGGAGCGAAGGCAAAGATATGGTACCGCGCGCATAGAACAGGTTCAGCGGATGGAGTGATGTAGTAGACGCACTTAAGACGTCGTATACCCCCCTGAATTACGAAGAAAGGTTAGAAGAAGACATCAGTCAAAGGACACAGGCTCCTGAGGAAAGGATAGACAATTTATTGCTGCTATTCTGAATCTGATGGACAGATTACCAGTGAAATTGAGTGTTCCAACGAGACTGGAAAGAATTAAGAAGAATTTGAACCCGAAATATCGGCGGGGAATTAATTTAAATGACATTGGTAGTATAGTCGAATTGCTAGAGGAAGGACGACTATATGAGCTTATGAACATAGAAACCAGAATTATAAACCTTTTCCTAGCCCAGAGAAGACGGATAGGTGCATTAACTGTCTNCGTCCACAAGAAAACCAGATTTCGGGAAACGTATCTTGAACTTTGTCCAGGATCGAGAGCATAGTTCAAGGGAAGAGTCATCGATCCACATCGTGAGATTACCCGATACGTTGTTGAATATGGCAACGACGGTAGAGGAACGTCCGTTCTTAAAGATCAAAGTGTTCGATAAGGAGATTACTGGAGGCCAAGGGTTACGTTGGTTGGCAGGAAATAAATTGAGAGTTGAACCACTTCCTAATGATAATAGGAGAGTAGTATTGGCAAATGGAGAGAGAATCATTATTCTAGGTGTAGCTGATTTACCTATTCAGTGGAATGGAGGACGAGTGGTGACGACTATGTTGGTTATCCCAAAAGTTATGTATTCTATGGTAATTTGGGCAGATTTTCTGAATCAAAATAAGGTTATTTTAAACTTTAAAGAAAAGACGTGGGCTAGCGGAAAGGATGTCGGACGGACCGGTCCGTTTGTCATGAGCCGGAGAGACTCTCACCTTTCGATAGACACCTTCACTCTTCAGGAGGAGGAGCAAAGATCTCTAAATAGATTTTTAGCGGAAAAGATACCAATTTTGAAGCAGGCTAAAGGTCGTACCGAATTAATAGAACATTTTATTGATACCGGTGCGGCTTGTCCCAGCAAGCAACGGTACTACCCAGTTTCACCCGTAGTGCAACAAGAAATCAACAAAGAAGTCGCTAGTATGTTGGAGCAAGGAGTCATTGAGCCATCGCAGAGCCCGTGGTCTAGCCCGGTACTATTAGTAAAGAAGAAGGATGGAAGCAAAAGATTTTGCGTAGATTTTAGACTGGTCAACCGTGTTACAAACAGGGATGCCTACCCCTTACCCTTTATTTCGGCCATTTTGGATAAATTGAGAAATTTGCAGTATTTGACGACTTTGGATTTGAAAACTGGCTACTGGCAGGTTCCCCTGGAACCATCTAGTAAGGAGAAAACAGTATTTACCATTCCAGGTAAAGGTCTATTCCAGTTTCGCGTACTTCCGTTCGGATTACACAAAGGACCGGCGACATTTCAACGATTAATGGATAGGGTATTGAAAGCCAACCTCGATCCTTACTGCTTTTGTTATCTCGACGATATTGTAATTGCATTTAAGTTGGCTGAAAAAAATAAAATTCCTCACAAGTTTAATGTAGAAAAAAGTTAGCTGGTTATGATTGGGTTTATGGTTTTCTTAATCGTCAAAAGAATCTTGGTGTTCGTAAAGCAGAAGGGTTATCTTTTGGTAGGGCACGCGGCCTTTCTCGTGCTGACGTAGATCTATATTTTTCTAGATTAGAAGACGTACTAATAAAATACGATCTAATTGACAAACCAGGACGCATATTCAACGCCGAAGAAAGCGGTTTGCAGTTGGTATATAAACCTGGCAAGCAGATCACAATAAGAGGTAAACGCAGTGTACTGGCAATAACCAATGCTGAAAAAGGTGAAACTGTGACTGTCACGGCATGCGCTAGTGCAGCTGGACAATTCCTCTCTCCTTTTGTTATTATGAAAGGGATACGCAAGAAAGAAGAATTTGGATCCAATATGCCTCCTGGCACCACAGTTATGTCAGAGTCGGGATATATGAAGTCAGAACAATTTTCACAGTTTATAGACCATTCCATTCAAGTGAAACCTCAAGGCCATGTGCTTCTCAGAATTGACGGTCACGGTTCTCATTGTTCTGATCCGGATGTGCTGCAAAAAGCCGTCGACAATGATGTACATTTGTTATGCTTACCACCTCATAGTACGCATCGTTTACAACCGCTGGATGTTGAATTTTTTGGTCCCTTAAAGAAGTATTATGATGCAGCTTGTCGAAATAGGGGTCCAGAGTTTTCCTGGTAAAACCATTAGCAAGATAATGTTTGGTAAACTTTTCACACAGGCTTGGAAACAAGCATCTACAGCAGGCATTGCTATTAATGGCTTCGAACGCTGTGGTATTTTCCCCTTTAATCCCACAAGGATTCTGGATGAGGTGTTTCAACCAGCTTCAGTTCACCACAGTGATGCTAACATGATTAAAACCTTCAGAACAACACGAACAGGACTTTGCCAATAGAAAAACTCTTCAGGAAAAAGACAACGAAAATGCTACTTCAGATCCTGCCAAACCAAGCTGTAGCTTTACTGAAATTTAACCACCACCAAAAGCTTCAACTCCTAAACTACCAAGAAAAAGTAAATGCCAGGGTTCTTAAGTCTTGACAAGTGAAGAGTATATATCAACACTGAATAAAAAGAAAATNGAATACAAAAAGTGTGGTGCAGAACCTATTGCGACAAAAGGAAAAGCAAAAACTGTGAAGCTTAAGTGTACAGAAAAAATAACGTTTGTGCAGGGTGTAAGAAAAATTATTATAAAGCACGTACAACTCAGGACTGGGTTAAGTGTTTTGAATGTCAACTGTGGTATTACACAAAGTGTGACGAAGGTGGGAAAGATCCATATTTTATGTGCCGAAAATGTTTGGATGACGATGGAAGTGATTAAATTTATATAACTGAGTGTCTAAATTAAGGAGTTGCCATCTGACCCAAGGGTGTGTCCTTCAGACCCCGAACATCAGGATCCAACGGATAATTTGTAACCGTTGTGAGAAAAATTTATAATAATAAATTTATAAACATATCATAAATGCAAATGAGAAAATAAGTGTGAAAGATATATTTTTATGTTAAAATTGTATTGCTGTACTTTAGTGAAGAATTACAATGTTTGTTGTATTCAACTATCTCCTTAGCGTGTCCGTCAGGCCCTAAACTACCCTGTATGGGGTAACTTCGACACCAAAAAGATAAAAAAATGGGGGGATGGAGGGGTGAGGCAAATCTGATCTTTTGGTGATATAGAGCCAAGACATCAAATGTTATGTTGGCATATGAGCCAAAAGCCTAAAGTCACTAGATACGGGTGGGGNGTCAGAAAGATGCTCAAAACATGTAGAAGTTCCCCCATTTTACGATAAGTTGTGACATTGCCCCGACTTAGGACTAACTATTTTTTTCATTTTTCTCTTCAGGATAATGGTTCGAACGTACAAGAAGAATACAGAAAGGGGCAAGACTTCAACGTCAGTTTATGAAGAAGCAGCCAAAGAAGTGGTCAAGAACAAATATTCTCTTCGAAAAGCGGCCATAAAGAATGGAGTGAATTATATGACTTTAAAACGGTTTATAGGTTTAGATATAACACGGCATTCTTACTTTCTCCGAAATATAAAGTCGTGGGACTGGATAAAATGCCCGAGGCTTTTAGCCGAGGACATTTCTCCTGTCCCAAGACTTTATATTTCGGAGAAAGTAAGAATGCCGTGTCATATTTGTTTTAAAGGCCGAGGAATATTCTGTTGTTCCGGATGCAATATTCAATATCACATAATGCATCGGTGCAGCACGACATTCTCCGAAATACAAGTGCATTATAACAAAGGAGCCGCCGCACCGAGGACTTTAAATAAGTGTAAGTTGGGGCTGAAGTGAAGAAATCTATTGGGTATCAAAAAACCAAGGCAAGTTTTTTCTAACGAGCAGGAAAATGCTCTGGCAAACTATATCCTCTGATGCACTAAAAATATTATGGACTGACCCCAAAAGAAGTAAGATGCTTACGAGTTCGCTGTGGATAATGACGTAACTTTTCCTCCAAATTGGGCTGATACACAGGCATCAACAGCGGATTGGTTTCACGGATTTCTGAAGCGCCATGCTCACCTTTCTTTAAGATCTCCAGAGGCGACAAGTCTGAGCCGTGCAACAAGTTTCAATAGACATAATGTTCCTTAGTTTTTCACCACTTTAAAAGCCGTTATGCAACGTTTCAAGTTTGAATGTAAGGATATTTGGAATGTTGATGAGACGCGCACAACCACTGTGCAAAAACCATCGAAAATTGTTGCACGAAAAGGGGAAAAGCAACATCTGGCGAAAGAGGAACCTTATTAACATTGATTTCAGCAGTAAACGCTCGCAGCCTAGCCACATTCTGCGTGACGTTTTTGGCGGCAACCGGGAACTCAGTCCGGTTTTCTGTATCACCCGTCCCGACCCCATGGCAATAGGAAGAGACGAACAGAGAACAGAAAGGAAACTTGGCGAGGACCGATTTCCATAAAATGAAAGAGGAACCACAAATAAATTCCCCTAACTTTCAAATATCACTAACAATTATATTACAGATTAAATTTAGTTATGCATTTATTTTCGTCATTACATGTGACAATTCATTTAGGATTGGTATATTGTTCGTTGCTCGACCAAGCAAAACCAGTAATGCTTTTATGAATAATATGTAGTGATCTAAAAATAATGTTTGTCTCTTACTTCTAATTTTCACCAAAAATTGAATTGATAAATCAAAAGTAAATGCCAGCTCATCTCCCAAATCTTGCTCCCTCTCCCCATCAGCTAGCAGAGACCGTTGCGTTGTGGTGGGAAGGTTTCATGGAAGCAGCGAAAAAGGCAGTTCCCTGACCTTTTCNCATATTTTGTGAAATTCCCTGACGACCCAAATTCCCTGATTATTCCCGGTTTTCCTGGTCTGTCGCCACCCTGCTAACCATAACAAAATTACGTTAGGAAATGACACCATCTAAGAACTAACCTCAACATCAAAAGCTTCAATTGTGGAACAGCCATCAACTTCAAGTGCACAACCTAGGCCCCCTACTTCTTCGATCGCCACTAACCTCTCCTACAATGATTAATCCAATCCCAAGAGCATCTCACCAACAAAACCGGAGAGCACGTGGTAAAAAGTCAGAAAGTGTATCATCGTCACCGTTCACGAACTCATGTGGTAGCAAAATCGCAGTCAACCACAAAAGTATCAACACATGTAATCAAGGGTGCACAAATTACACATAAAAATGTCGTGGTTAGTAAACTACCAGTTCCAAAAAAGAAAGAAAATTACATCTTATATANATGACAAGGTAAGTTGTCATGGTTGTTTGGAAGTATAATCTGATCCTCCTGATACCGATTGAATTTAGTGTTCCAAGTGCGAGGGATGGTGGCATGTAATGTGTACCGATTATGAAGGTGTGGGTAATTTTGTTTGTGACCTGAGTTAGGTGCATACTCTTAGGCTCTTTTCACACTATACGGTTTTCACCGTACGGCAAAAAAACGAACGGCGACATTCTTTTAGTGGAGTGTAGAAGAGCATGGCCCCTTTCACATTACACGGTCACGGCAAAATGCCGTCGCCGTGCCGTGTAGCAGCCGTCCACTGCCACTGCAATCGACGGCGCCCGGACGGCGACCGCAAGCTCAGTGGCGTACGTAACCAAATGCACGCTTTCACATTACACGGTTTTATTCGTACGGTAGCATTGGCCGAGTCATCCTCGAGACACTTTTTTTTTCAAGTAGTTATAGTAGTTTGAGCAATTATTGGTTAGTTTATTTATTAGTTATTTAAATAATGGAAGGTGTTGATGCAGAAGTTTTGATTACCCTTGTGCAAGCCAGACCTGTGCTGTGGGACAAATTTCTTGATACTTACAGTACCTACATCGATTCTGTCATATCCAAACGAAGCATAACGCGAAATTTCGTTTCGCTTAAAACGCAAATTTTCGTTCACTTTCCAAGCTACGACAAAATTAAATTCGCTACGTGTGAAAGACGTAATTGCGAATTTAATTTTTCGTAGCTTGGTAAGTGAACGAAAATATGCGTTTTAAGCGAAACGAAATTTCGCGCTACGCTTCGTTTGGATATGACAGAATCTATGCTGGTACTGTACAAAGACAGAAATGCTACGAAAAATGCCTGGCATCTCAACTGGTTGTATACAATTCCTAAATTGTGTGTTTTAGCGCAAAGGGTAGGCTATCCTTGAGTTTTTCATGTAATTCATCAAAGGATGCACTTGACATTCGGAAATAATTGAAAAACTTCTTTTCATCTTTCCGTAGATCCTCAAATAAAGACTAAAATAAGCCCACTTCCTCTCTCCTTTCATTGCTATTATGCACCCAAACAACACGATTCCGTTGTCGTCTCTTTCGGCGAAGATTATATAACCATAATGCAATAATTTGTTCACGATTCATTATAACAACACACAATTTATTTCTACAAAACTGACCTTGAGACGGAAAAACACCGTGCATAAACCGTATAGTGTGAAAGGAGCCTCAGTTTGTTGCTCGTTCGGATTTTTGCCGTACGGTGAAAACCGTATAGTGTGAAAAGAGCCTTAGGCGGAACATCGACTAGAAGTACGAGTTTACATTTTTGTAGTTTTTTTTTCGAATATATAAAACAACTATATCCGCTAGTTGCCCATGTAAAGATATATAAAGCAATAAAGTTTACTTTGGTAAAATAATTTTTGTGTTTTGTTGCAGAACAATAGCAAAACAAAAGTTATGTGCATACTCTTACTGAATATTATCCTATATTAAATAATAAACGCCACACATTGCAAAAGTATTTACGTGACTGACGACTGGTAAACAGATAAAATGCATTGCTGTTTCTTTCGTATTAAGACTCACGTTTTTGTAGGTGTAGCAAGTGATATAAAGTAAACGCCAGATAAATACTATTTGGTCTCTTTTGCATTTCCTATATTAAGTTCNATCCTGTTTGGAATGATATTTAGTTAACTTGTTTCGTCATTATTTTAATTTTGGTTTTCTACCAGTTCTGTTATACAAAGGTAAGCAATGAAACAAATATGTTTATACTGTCTAAAAATACATTTCAGTGATTTAGAATGAGAATATCATGTTTACCTAGACAATAAGTCCAACTTCTTAGGGCCTATCAATATTGTACAAATTGTGGGGTAACATTGTGCTGGATCAAATGTTAACCTTATACAGCTGCAAAGTTACCCATATTAAATTGACTGTATAAAAATGTGTATAATAATGTAATATGTATCTATAGGCCTAAATATAAAAATAAAGAATAAAATACTAATATAGTAAAGTATGCTTAAAAGTAGGTCAAGTCAATAAGTAGGCCTACTAATTTATTAAACACGTACAACACTCTGTTAAAGTTGTACTCACAAATTACAGTCCAAATGGTTAAATTTAATTATCAAGGCCTAGTTTTAAGAAAATACTAGTACTCCTACAGAGTTAACTTTGTAATTGATTGATTATTGTTCTATACTGTAGTTGAAGTAGCCTATCCTGTACAGTATCTGATACCTGCTTTTTTGTGTTTGTCTTTGAAGATCTGCTAACCATTCTACGGAAAACTCTTTTGCCCACACCGTCAGTATGGAACAAAGTCACACTACAGTGCAGACACGCTTCAGAAAGCCCTATAAAATTAATTCATGTTCAATCAGCCAGCGGGAAGCTGAAAATGTGCATGGCATTCCACGTAGTACCATAAAAACAAACTTGGAAGACAACATACTAAAAGTGTGGGACACCCAATGGTGTTTCTTGCTGAAGAAGGATCCACATTCGTGCAGCACATCCTAGCCTTGAGTGACCTTGGGCTGCCAGTTTCTATGTATGATGTTGGTTGCATTATTAAGGCACTAACATCAATTTGAGTTATTTTTTATTTTTTTTTATGTTAAATGTTCATTACCTTCTTTAAATGGAAAAAACATATTTTGCGCCAAATATGACTCTTTATTATTTTATTGGGCTATAAAGTTTAAAGGGAAAAGGGGGCGTAACCATTTAAATGCCTGACAATGATATCTGTTTTTATCCTGTTAATTTGGAGCTATTTTCAACGATTTTGTTTATAGAGTATTCGAATGTTCAATGTTCCTTTTAGAGTTTGAAATTTTCTCCATAGATGGCAAGAAGGAATATTATTTTGTAGTTACCCATCGACTTTCAGAAGAATCCTTTAATTGAGAACTGAACAAGTTTGTTTTCAACAAATTGGACAAAGTTTTTGAGTGCTTGTGTTTGGGTGATAAATATTGAGTTTTATTAGTAATTAGTAGCATTTGAAGTATTATATATCCATTATAAGATGCCCAGAACAAATTCAATGTGGTCAAAGAAGAAAAAGTTCTGTGGTAATAAACATCATCTAAATACATCTAAGCCAAAAAATGTAAACATTGCATCAGCATCTAAAAAAAAAAACTTGAGTGTTCATTTGAAGACTACGGTTTGCATGAAAGTATGACAAATAGACCTAGAACTGTTAGGAATATGTTCTTAGAGTGATAAATAATTTATACCATGGCATTAAGCTATTCCCAGGCCAGAAATCTAGAAGGTACGGTAATTAATTATTCAGTTAATTTGGTTAAAAAAATATATTACACACATTGCGTTAAATGAATATTATACATCAAGGTTACATTCAATTATTTGTGTCAACAAATAATCCATAAACAAACAATAANAAAATATATATAATTACCTGCAGACGTGCTGCTCAAACCACACACGAGACAAAACAATGGTGATACATTCTCACACCTTCACTAACCAACCAGCCCTCTCTCCCTTCGCTGTCAAGTATTTATGCATTTCATAATGCTGACAATAATGGATCGCTTGCAAATTTCTTTCAGTCTTATAAGCTAGCAAATTGTAGTAAGCGAAAAACATGCTTATCAATAAAATAGTTTTCACTCAAAGTGAGTAAATAAAACATAAACACATATTTAAATATCTAAAAAGATGCCTAGCCGTTCTCCTAACAGCCTGCCTCTCTTTCGTGTTTTAGGGAATTATGTTGCAAAACATATTCAAAAGTTAGGAGTCGNGGCATAGGATCTTTCCTAACCAGTGTTAGTGTTTATTTTTCCCATTATATCACCTTTATTTGATATTACTTGAAAAATTGCCAAATTGGCTGTCAGAACAGGGAAGGAAGACTGTTCTCAATAGTGAACTTGTAAGTGAATCTGTCTGTAATGAGGATATGTTATTACCTGCGAACTTGGAACCTTCCAATCACTCTGTAGGGATGGAATGGCTTCCTCTACGAAATCAGTGGTACGACCTATGAACAACGTGGCAGCTGTTTCTTAGTCATCCAAATACTAAAGACGAATATTAAAGAAAACGGAAGTGATCAGACGAAAATAGTTGTTTTGAGGTGGTAAATCATAAGCTGAGTTTCAGCTCTGTAAAAAAGCATAAACAAATACAGAAAACGAAGAGCAATGACTTCTCACCATTTAGAATGCGTTACATTAGACATATCACCTATCAAAAATGTCATGCCCTAAAATTTCTTCACAAGAATGGAATCACGCATACTAACCTAAAACCAGAGAATATCATGTTCGTGAATTCCATTTTTACGACGTCTTCACTGCGAAACAGAACAAATTGGTTAGAGAAGTGCAAAACACCAAAATGTCCTAATCAACTTTGGAGGGGCAACACTTGACGAGGAAGTCCATTCAACAATAGTGTCTACTCGTCAATACAGAGCTCCTGAAATAGTTTTCGCTGTACCTCACTGACAACAACGAGGACCGCGTTCTTTTACAC
>KZ870063.1:23465-57410 GCA_003456935.1 Machilis hrabei | reverse complement strand
CTGCTGTCACCAAGTACAATGAACTAGAAGAATAGAAAATATACCGCTACTCACGTACTATTATACTGCTCAAATAACAAAACCACACATCGTATACATACTGCGTTTTCTGGGGATAATGATTGCACCTTGAAAATTTGATCCAGAAGGATGTAAACTGACAAACTTGATAGACAACCCACATTCCAAATTCATTTTCTCAAAGTCAAGCCGAGATAGACGATGAAATAGTGTGAGACGATGCACATGATTTTTAACTACGTAAATAGGATTGCGATTTAAGCCTTCATATGAGGAGGTCGATTTGAAGACGTTCTGAGAGCGCAGACGATATGTCCTCGGATGTATGGTAAAGTTTGTGAATATAAGCAAATAGTGTTCTACATTTATATTATTGACGTTAATTAAACTTCAAATCTGAACAAACGATGTGGTGTTTCAATTGTCAGTTTACTTCAGAATAATAACGTTATCATATAATAGCTTGTTCTCTTGTTAATAATACAAGATTGATACTGTTATAATTGTGAAATAAAATAATATGTTCTTCTCTCTGTTGAAGTTATGATGGTTCTATATCTTTCCGCAAACTTGTTTACAAAACGCACGTTTTTGTCGAGTAAATAATTCACAAACTTTCTTTCACCCTCAAACTTAGGTTGTCTGTTTGACTATCTCCCTTGTCTATTAAAATGTATGAATGTAACACAAGATTAAATGAGTTTTTTTATGAAAAATAAATTTGCTGGTACATTTTGTGATATCCTACCCTAGAGTCTAAGTTGAGTTACACCGCCTATACAGAATACGCTTTGTTAAAATAATGTTTGATATGGAATATAGCCTTTAGTATGGGTATAGTAGTCTAGAATAAGTAGTATGCAAAGCTCAAATTAATTTTTGTCGCTATGCGGATGCCAAACGTGAAGAAACTAGCAATAGAAGATGCTGCTATCTATTATTCATTTTTGTACATATTTCAATAGCGCGTGAGTTTAGCCTCATAATTACGTTTTGAATCACCATTTTTGTCGTGTTGTGTTTACATTCAGTGTTAACCTTGTTTTATACAAAAGCCGTTCGAATATTAAAATATAACAATCAGATATTATGATGAAGTATGTACAGAATCAGATATTAGATGGCAGCTAACAACGCCTAACAACAAACGTCAATAAACGATGGTCATCATAGTCGTGTTCTTGAAAAGGCAAGACATGTCATAGTTGCTTGTTTGTGTTCCGACGTATAAAAAAGGCTTTACACATGATTACGGAAATTAGGGATATATGTTCACAGCAATTAGCCTTCCGAGAACTGTTTGAGCATCTCGTCCATTCTAGTCTGTACGATTTGTAGATTAGCGTTGTGACGTCATATACAAATTTAGCCTACCTACAGCGTCCTGTAACATATATCAGTTCAAGAAGAGATTAATCTGTAAACTACTCACATTTGTATACATGCCTTGTACAGTATATTATTTCTAAAGACATTAAAAACAGGGATTGTATTGACATTTTTTTCCTAGAGTTTATATATTGTTTAAAGAAAGCAGACTAACAGCAGAGAAAGTACTTTCATAGAATACCATTCGTACAAAATGTCTTCATTAACTGTCTTCTGCAAACGTCACAGTTAACACTTGAGTGCTTCCGAGCCAGCAAGGTGCATTCAAAGAACCGACACACCCATATTCATTACTGAAAGCAAAGTGTTCGCGTTTTAGTTTCATGATAGGGTGTGGTCACGAAACATTTTTTTTTACTTCTCTTGTGATATATTCAGTGAAAATGGACTTATTTCAGTGTGTTTTGGTTTGATTGTTGTTTGCAGATAATCCTTTCTATACATTATGTGCATTTTCCTAATATGTAAAACAGTGAAACGCCACGCATTTTTAATTAGTTTTTTTATTTTCTTGTCTCAAATCACTCACATTTTCAGGCCTTGTTACATAAGTGCGTTTACCGTCAGGTTATTTCCTACTTCAGGACGAGGGCAGTCTGGAGCAACAATATTCACGCAAACAGAAACATTCATAATTCATTAATGCATTAAGTCAGAAAACCATATTGACATTTATTTATTAGTAACGTAATCTTTTTTTGCAGTGATTGAAATCAAACTACCAAATTTAAACACCAAATTATAATTTATTATTTTAATCTGTAATATATAACACACAAAATTAATTTGTTAGCCGTTTTTTATGTTAAATTGATTACCATATTCTTAGAATATTCAAGTTATATTAGTAAATGTTGTTTATATACGTAATGAGATTTGCTATAACATATATTTTTCGGTAACCTATGGTAATTTTGAAATCAGATGGAAAACCAGTACAATTTAAAATCAAGACTAAAACAAATTTTNTGTGACTGCGATAAGAACGCAATTGCGTTTAATATTGTAAACCATGTTTGAAAAGTGAACTGAATAGTGGTCCATTACAATGTAACTGACTTACGTAAATGTATGAGGGACATTGAATCTAAACTAAGGCATAAGAGTATTCACTAGTTTTTTTATATAAAGGACCCCGCACCAAATACATGGGACAAAAATTCTCGGTCAAATTGTCTGTAACTTCGGGAGAGGCAAGTTTTCGCCTTTCTAATAAAACTTTCAAATGTAACTGGGCTCTAGAAATGCATCTTTTTGAAGCTATTGGTAATCAGAAGTATCGAAAGGGGAATCTTCACTCCCAAAAAGATTAGGATAATAATAATAATATTATTATCATCTTTGCTCTTGTTGTTGTCGTTCTCGGTATTATCTCCGTATAGATTATTATTTTAAGACAACTTGTTACACTCTTTGTTACGGGTATTCCGTTGATAATAATCAGGATTCGCAACAATGACAATAACATGACGACGACAATGACCATGTCACGGACATCTACAGTTCCAAAAGCGAAACCGCAATCCTGCATTGCTTGTTATTATTTATCATCAATAATGCATCCACCATACTTAAATCATATATCATAGTTTTGGGAGTGAAGATTGCCCTTTCCATACTTCTGATTACCAATAGCTTCAAAAAGATGCATTACTAGACCCCAGTTACATTTGAAAGTTTGATTAGAAAGGCGAAAACTTTCCTCTCCCGAAGTTACAGACAATTTGACCGATATTTTTTTTCCCATGTATTTGGTGCGGGGTCCTTTCGAATTTACAATGTTTAAGAAAAAATACAAATTGTACGCATAATCAACTTTGTCAAGCTTCGAGATCTATTAAAAGAGCTGTGATATTACCTACATAGTGATTTTTTTTTACTTTATTGTAAACAAACATAGTCAAATTTTATTCATTACTGAGAAAAGGGTAATTTTAAATTTTACAAACACCATTTTTATTACTTAACCGTAATTCATTTTATGCATTTAAGCTCTATTTCAGTGAGCGTTGGGTTTTAAAAAACAAAACACTTTTTGTTTTATGTTACAGCAAACAAAATTAATTACACCTCGAGGAATGCCTTTCGTACTCGAATATTTTTCATGATGCTGAATTAAAAACTGATCAAATTGAATGTCCTTCCTCAACTTTAGAATAGTCATTCTAAATTAGCAGAGTTGTCAAAAAGTAATTTATTAATGTAAACATAAGATTCTATTCATGTATTGGGAACGAAAATGAATTCAGATAATATGTTAAATTTTAGGTAATATAATTCATTCTACGCCAAACCAACTATGAAAATATAATAATGTTATTAAATATTAAAAATCAAAATTGGATATAGACAAACATAACTTTAAATTCAGGATTTCGATGAAAATAGCTCTAAAATCGTATTATATTTATTTTACAATCCCTAAATAGTATTGTTATATTTTCAGAAAGTTAAATTTGTATTAAATAAATGATATCACATATTATGTTGTTTTATTTAAAGCTGAACGATGTATGTGGCTTCTTAGTGTTCTTTAAAAAGCTAAGCAATACTATCAAATTGTCAGAATAAGTTTGTTCTTAACAATTGAAGATTGTTTCGTAATTTGCGAGAACAAAATGTATCCAAGTTCTTTTTATTCAAACATTGACAATGTCTGCGAGTCAATTGACGCTTCAGAGATACGTTATTGTAATCTAAAATGTTACGTAGTGTTTAGTTAGTAGATGTTTGGGTAACTATTTTAGGAACGGTGTTATTAGGCTGTCATTTCTTCTTTCATCGGGAGAAGATGATCTGTGCGGTAGACACCGCATGCCTCGCCTACACAAAGACGGGACTGATTACATAAGACCTACTTGGAAACCGTCTGAGAAACTCGGAGCATGTTTATGAAACTAGCTGGCAGAGTTCCAATTTGCATTTGTGACTCTTTTAAAGAAGAGAAAAACACGGACCACAACTGCGTGTGTGTGTCAAGGGTTCTTTCATTCATGTGTAACAGTCTCTTAATTTAATTGCATATTTTAATTTTATCTAATAAAATTGAATTTTTTAATCTATCGAATTGTTTTGTTGTCATAAAAAGGTTCTTGCCAACTGATATTAACTTTGTTAAATGGTTTCAAAAAAACACATACAAATAATTTCAAAACTTCATATGTCTGTCTAATAAAAATGCTATTTATAATTTCATGATTTTCAACATTTACATACCGCACGTATACATATGTTGAAAATTTCATATTATGACACATTAATTTGAAGCGAATGTGAAGAATGACAGAGACACAATTTTGTTCGATGTTTTCCGATCATCCTCTAGACGAGTTTATTTCTGGCATATTGTTTTTACCAATTATAACGGAGAATCTATTCAAAGTTGAGAAGGCTCCCTTATTAATACTGTACATTACGATTTTGTGATTACTTTATATGCATTAAAACTAGTTAGAGCACAGCACACATGTGCCGCAAATGTAAGGTCGTCTTGCTGACGAGAAGTGTGTGGTAGAATATAATCACCCTAGAAGAAGTAACATCGCGTTAGGTCTAGAATATGTGTGGTAAGGGAGTATTACTTTCTGCATAAGTACTAACAATTTAATTTTAAGGGTAATTCTGTGCTACTTTTGGTGCAGGCACAAAACACTGAATTTTAGGAGGAGAACAATAGTATCTGATATTTAAAAGGTTGCAGAGTATATGCAATGCGTGCACTTCGTTCTCAACAGAACATCAAGAGTAAAAAAAAAAACTAATAATTTTAATTAATGTCATGTTATATCCACAGCTTACGGTAAGGGCATATTACAATCTGACCATATACGACAAATGAAATTCTAAATAAGTAGCTGATGATAGTGTTGCACATCTTTCTGAGTAAGCGCAAAACATTAAGCTTCAGCAGTACATCTATAGTCCTAGACACCAAAACGAATGCACGAGACGTTAAATCCGAAGAACACGCTACTGTAATGATGCATTTCGTCTTGAACATATCGAAGCGTGAAAATCCTAGGATACAACAACAGTTTCTATTTTTGAAATAGAAATAAACTGAACCGATACAGTAATGAGTTCTGCTTCATCCTTGTAAACCACTCGTAAAATGAAATGCACCTTTGGCATGTGCTCTGATCCTAAGGTATCCTAAAGTATACTCTATTCCTTATCCAAAACAATCTAAACTAAGATTTTCATTTAACTTTGGTAGTGATTCGCACTTATACTTTAACTTTAAACCACAGTTATTAAAGTGACCGTATGATTAGCTTTTTGTTGATATAGCGTACATCAAACACATTAAATCTCCCAATTACCTGCAGTGTTTATGTTTCTGGTTTTGTCAAGTCCGCTTTTAGGTAAATAATGCAACCTAAACTTATTATACTTATGGTTTTAAAGAAACTAATCGCTTTCTTATGTGTCAATAGAATATCATCATTTTATTAGTGAATAATGTGTATGTAATACCTATATTTACACAAAACTCTACTTATGGCTTGGCTAATAATTAAACTAAAATATCACTAATAATGTGCAATATCAAATTGTACATGTATCTACGGGATAATGTTATATTTTATACATTTTCCTTCATGACGCGCTTAAGTACATAAGTCATAAGCAACAGATCATAAGGAACGTTTGAAAAGTACATGCACTCAGGGTAACAAAGGCTATTGAAACATATTTTGGAGCGTTGACGTGAGACAGGTAGAGCCTGTGACACGTCAGTTGTAAGGTATCGTTAAGTTTTACTAAGAAACTGAACAGTATGAAAATCCAAAACATTATGATATAATAAATTCATTTACCTTCAGAAAAGTTTCAGAAAGTAATGTCTTGTACATGATGAGGGATTGGATTATGTATAGCGTCAAATTAAACCAGATCTCCTTATACTCCAGGAACCACCCTATACCCCCGTAGGGAGTTTAAGGTCCAGAGAGTTTGTTTGCGGTTTTGTGTTTTGGAGTCCTACGACGTTCAGAAAAACTTGGGTAGACATCTTGATTTTGGTGCGACATTTTTTTACCCGCGTTTTTCAAAATGGCGGATTCGTATAATAAAGCTCACTTAGGCTTAAAAACTTGAATTTAATTTCAAAATCTAGGTTTTCGGGGCTGTGAAATTAATTATCAGAATCCATTTATGGATTAGAGCAATCCATCATCCATTTTGTACAAAATGGTGGCATGCTTTTTTTTCCTCTAGTAACATCTTGAATTATGGCTGTATATTAAATGTAAAAATTACATTTGTATAGTAAAACTAGATAAAATTGTATTTAAAAAATGGAATTATAATATTATCCAACGAATTGAATATCGAACCCTAATTAGGATGGGAAAACTTCGCAATTGAGATATGGATCTATATTGTTGAAATTTATATTTGTACCTGTCAAATGGGTGTTGGAGGTATGGATTTGAAATTAATATATTATTCGGAACAAAACACATTTTATTAAGTGCCCGTCTCACATTTTGAAATTTGTCTTTGGTTTTAAACTTATGTACCACAAGAAAAGTAAGTAAAACTAGTAAAGTTTTATATTAAAAAATAGTAATAAAATCTGGTACCATAAGAAGAAACTACAGTAGGTTACATTTTGTAACCAGTCTCTTACAAATTGTCACATTTATAATTGTTACTTTTACAGTCTTTGTCGGGGCACTTGCAAAACTGCGCACTAATCAAATCAGCTTTTCGACATCTGCAGTTGTTCGTGGCACAAGCTTTACAGATGCACATAGTCAACAGTTCGTGGGGAAGGTATTTCACAAATTTAGTTGGTGTTAGAACTTCATTGACAACTTTCAAACCAAAGTCACTGGACTCAAGTACTTCTTGGGTGTAATCTAGAATGCAAATACTCCTTCTGATCAGCTAGAATGCTCGTGAAATGTAGCCCTTGATGAAATGCGATGTTGGTGGTAGCTCACAAATCGGTACTGATCGTTTGTACTCCCTAAATCTTAAACTGCCAAAGGTATCACAAGTAGAATGGGGTTTCCACACATTAAATAAATAATTTTCAACCGTCTCGTTATCGATTCTTTCGGGCTTTTCATCAAAATCCGACAGGTATTTGGTGGGTTCTACATTCAAAGCTCTAACTTAAGTGCCGATTTTACTCGCTACGTCTTCTCCAGTTAAAATGTGTGATTTTACAACAACTCTGGTCATTTCAGGACCAAGTACATTAAAGAGTTCATGTACAGGAATGAATCGACGGTTTTTTCCTGGTCCATAACGTACCCATAGCTGACTGAGACATTGGGCTATCCATTGAGTGATAAAATGGAGAAGCAAAGCAATCACAGTTGTATCGTTTGAAAGTACAATAACTTTTTCAGTCTCATTTCTAACAGACCAGTTAATATGTGGTACAATGTGCAGATCAGTCTCTGCGACATGACTGAATAGTTCGGAAAGAGTATATATGTTGTTTTGTTATTAACATTGCAGGGACTTCCTCGTTCTTGTCTACCACACTACTCAGAACAACTGATGATAAAGGGTTCTGAACCTCCTCCTCAATAACCTTTCTTGATAGCTTCTGGACGTTTGTCTTGTTAGTTGTAGATAATCAGAATTTTTCCATTTTATTGTAATGGGAGTGTGTTTTTCAATCTTAGCTAAGTCTATTGTACCGCTAGATGATTCCCTCCTCATTCTTTCACAAATAAGGGAAAATAGCTGTCGTACACAAAATCGAGCTCTTGGAGACTACAAGCTGACGCTGGCCCCTTAAGAATACCTGGGATAACTTCTCCAAAGTCTTAGTTAAAGAAGTCTTCACCATCATAGCTTGAGACATAGAGTCTACAACTACAGCTGTCTTAAGAGAAGAATATTTATCAAATACAAACTGCTCTTGGGCAAGTTTCCTCTCAAGTTGAGCTACAATAACGAACGTACTTTGCAAGTTTGGTTGAAGAATCACCATCAAACAAGGTAATGCATGGTAACAAGTCATGAGCAAGAATATTTTGGGCTGATTCTCCCTTTCTTTTGCTATTTCAATATCCCTGTGTGCTTCTGAAAGCACTTTCTTGGCTACTAGATTAGATGAAGCTGCTAATTCACAAGGGAGAATGTTTGTAGAAAAATGTCGCAGTACCTGCAAATCTCTGTTTTCTCAGAGCACTCCCTGAGAAATACCTCAAATGCATTCTTTAGTGGACCAACTATCATTCTTAATTCTTCAAATAGGTCCTGACTTTGTTCTTGAGCTATTGCAATGAGTGCATCTTGTAGTTTCTTAAGATCAGGTAGTACATCTTCAAAAGCAGATTGTCCTTCGATTTTCCAAAATGTGGACCATTGTAGTATTTGAATAGTTTCAGATATTATCAGCAGTCCCTGCAAAGAACGAAAGTAATGGGAGTCATTCAAAACAGATTGACTGATTTTGCTTGCAAAAATGTCACTTTCAATGACGGCATCATCTATGGCACTGCTGTTAATATACCTGCCTGCACATCTCAGTGCAACTTTCTTCATGTGGAATATACCTATCGTGGGGTATAGGTCAGAAATCTCAACTTGCCTTGACATACAGATATCAGCAACAATATGGAAAACCCCTTCGTCACTGAACGCTGGCAGAACTGGCTGTTCGTCAAGTTGTTTACGTATGCTCTGTAAGGTTTTGAGAGCTGTGTGTACAATGGTATAGCTTATGACGGGAGATGGAATGACTGGCAAAAAATCTATTCTGAATAATGGAATATCATCTCTCGAAAGCAAAGCATGTATTCCAGACCATGTGGGGATTTGACTTTTCTAATTTTCTGGAAGCTTATTCCTAATCAGAGATATCATAAACTCTTTTTCCTTTAACTTTGAAGTGATACCATTTGTATTCTCACAGACTATGAAATCTTCTGAAAGACTAGGCTTATGATGCTTTCTTATGATCTTCACGGGAGTTCAGAAACTAGCTTGCAGCTCCGTTTACCTATTCCAGTTGCGGATATGATAGTCTTGCATTGAGTTACACCTTCAGATCAATCACAAGTTAAGTATTTGACCCCTATGCTATTTTCACATTTTCCCCTAGTTTAAGTTTTACATGGCCTTTTTGCAACAGACTAAAGTGGGAAGTGCCTTAGGTATAAATTCAAGTACATAATATATTTGTATTGCGATCTGAGAATTTATGTCAAGGGAAAAGGAAGGACACATCAATTAACAAAATTCAACAGACAGGCTCAAATATTCGAATTTATAAAGCCCTTGGGAGCTGTAAGGCAATTCTTGTATTTGTATTGTTTTTCAAAATTAACAGACATGTTCAAATTTTCTATTACTTTGCTTCACTTTGGTACTTATGAACAGCGTAAACGTAGTGTTACTTCAGCAAAGAAAAAAATTAGCATGCCCTATTTTGTACAAAATGGCTTATGGACTGCACTGAACTTAAAATGTATGTTTTTTTAATTCCTCAAACCCGAAAACCTAGATTTTGACACTAAATTCAAGTTGTTATCCTTCTGGCTCGCAAGCAAAGTGAACTTTATTATACGATTACGCCATTTGGCAAAACGCGCATGAAACAATGTCGCACCAAAATCAAGATGTCTACCCAAGTTTTTTTGAACCTCCTAGGGCTCCGAAACACAAATCCGCAAACAAACTCTCGTAACTGAAAATTCCTACGGGTGGATCTTGGAGTATTACCTAAAAACTACAGGACATAAAAATGCTTAAGTATTCTTGATGTTATTTATATGGTTGTTTTACTTGTCAATCTGAAATTGTTTTAATATGCTGGGACAACCAGTGTATACACTTTTTGTGGAATTATCTTAACGAAGATCCGGAAAAAAATAACTTCTGGTAATCCATTAAAATTTGTATAGCGTTGCCTTTCAATCTGACATTTGTTTATGCTCTTGGATCAACTCTGTTACAGATTCGCCATATTGTTGCCTGCAACAGAAAGTCCTTGATCCTTTCCCATCCAGTTGGATCGTGCAAATAATGTAGTTGTTGTTGTTTCCTCATCACTAATTGCGGTAGCGTTCATTCATTAGTCCAGCTCATGTACTTCCTTCCAATTTCAATCGAAACAAAATTTGAAACACCGAAAAATAAAGGTAACTTGACAAACGTGAATCACAGGAATTCGGCTGCTGGTGTGACGTTTGTGAATTGCATCCAGAATGACTATGCATTTAAAAAACAAACAGATGGTTGTTAGGTTTGATGAAAGCCACTGCGTCCTTCTTTCATGATGCCAAAGCTTGGTGATCTTGATATATCAACAGTTTGTAGTAGAATTCAAATGTTTAATGTGTTCAATTCTGATTGAATTTGAGAAACAGTTTTGCTCTTTTCCCTTTTTTTTTATTATCTCAAAAATCTGCATGCTTCTTTACTTGGAAATTGCTTCTTCTGTAGCATTAACCATGAACCACAACTACGTCAAGATACATGCTGCATTGAACCTCTTCTCTGATTCGTATACTTTTCCATTTTGCGTACACTTTTGACTCACTGAATATCTCATTGGTTATTTTTATTTTGTGATTAAAGCAAAGTAGTTCATCTTAAAGTGTAATATAAGGCATTTGTTGAGTTTCAACACTTCAAACGTGTCTTCATAATGAGTGGTTCAGCTTTCATCATAGCATCCATTTTAACTCAAGTGCTTGTAATGTTGAGTTGTATATTTTCGTCTGAGACGAATACGTCTAACATCTACCCTTATTTTGTATGCTGATACAGAAAGAGTCTTCGCAATGATTCACAGGTAGAGTGTACGGGGAAACTGTTTATTGGGTTTAAATGGCAATTACGTTTTCGTAGAGGAAATGCTTCGCACTTTTCCGAAACCCGTTAAGGAAGAGAAGAACAGCTATTTTTATTTGTGGTTTTGTTGTCCGGCTATTAAACAGAGCACTAATGGCTTCCCCAACAAAAGATTCGTGTGTAGGAAGTGTTCCCACGTTATCTTCTACTTCCTCGTCGTTGTCTTGCCAGGTTCCTTCGTGCAGTTACCAAAGGGAAAAGAAAGAGAATAAAAGTGGGAAAAAGCTGAGATCAATACCCATTAGACTGACGAACGAGACGAATTCGTGCTGGATGCAAATCAAGCGTTCGAATAAAGCGCTGAAACGGATATAGAAGAGGAGAGTGGTCCGCTGAGGGAAAATAATGGGAAACTAAGAGAGAAGAAAAATGAAGGCGTGAAATAACTGATCGATTCAGTGAAGTATTGGCTTCTTCTACTCTAGCACTCAGGATATAAACCAGGCGAATGTGGAGTTTGGGCGTAAATAAGATTCTGGGTTGGCTACACATTCTTGCAGTTAAGACACTCGTAGAAGGATTTAATTATCTTAAATATGAACAGCATTTGAAATACATCAACATTTTAGAGAGCCGGAAGAGACATAAACCCTATTTGAATTTCGTGTTGCTGATTCCATTCTGTAATCGGCTGGCATATTTAAATTTGGCAACATTCATATTATAATGAATGACAACTTTAAATAAACTGTGCATACATTATTTAACTTTAGTCGAAACATTCTGTAACACACATGACCAGTTAAGTATTTTTGTATGGCTTGATCAGTACTGTAGATCGCTGTAAAATGTCAATAGTAACATATTGTTACAATAACTGTAATATTGTTATATGTGTCAAAGATGAGATGTTGATATGTAGTGTTTAACGTCCTATCGACACCTGATGGGTCATTTACGGACGATGAACAATGTTTTTTTGTGATTAATGAAGATGAATGAACATCACAAACATCCATGTGGGATTCGAACCCACAACCTCTTGGGCCAGAGCGCGCTGTGCTAACCACTAAACCAAGCAGGTCGGTCTACATTTGTCAATATTACACAGTTCTCTTAATGTTGTGAATTAAAATGTAAGATGTTTGTTAACTGATGAGATACACAGTGTGTACAAAAAAATTCGAGACAAACGCAATAAATACTACGGGTCATGTAGTACGGAAATATATTTTCCTTCAGTTTCGACATTATAACCCTTCTGTAGACACACATTGAAGACCGCTCGTAATATCGATCAAAAATACTCTTCCTCCGGAATGCTCTTTAACTCCTTTGTCACCGCCTTCTGGATATCCTTAGTGATATCAAATATTTTTCCTTTCATTGTGATATTCAGTTTTGGAAACAGAAAAAAGTCTGCCGGAGTCAAGTCAGGTAAGTACGGCGGGTGGTTGATCACAGTCACTTGCGAGGTTGCATTGTCGTGAAGGAGAAACCAATCGCCGGAAACGTACTGCTTCGGCCTAACGCGCCGAATCCGCTTGAGAAGTCGATGTGCATTTCATCGGTTATCAAATGAGTGGTGAGACGACGATCCTGAGCGAGAAGAGTGCACGCATGGTCATCATTCGCGTCTGTGTTGCTCGTGGCTGGGCTTCTCGCCGCCATTCAGCGACTCTCTTGAATTGCTTATAACAAGAAAAACACTGCACATGTTAAACACTTAAAGCCGTAAGCTTTATCCATCATTTCGAACGTCTCTGTAGCGATTTTCCACATTTAAAATAAAATGAAATCGCAACCCTTTGCTTCATTTTAAAAATCGGGACCACACCCAAAACTGAACTGAATGAAAATATTCGTGTGTTGAGCCGAAGGTTTACACTAAATAGCGCCTTTAACCGATAGATCGCGCTACTAGTCCCTCTAATAAAAATTCAGTCTCAAAATTTTGTGTGCACACTGTATATTTCCATTGGTAATAATGTTTTAACAAACATTAGAGGTTGTTTCTAGGTATACGGATGACATTTTTTTTATCTGCCAATGTCACCATTTTGATACAAATCAGGCATTGAAAAAATGGCTTTTAGTACACTGCTGGTCAGCATATTTTCTGAATTAAAAAAGTAAGTAATTGCCACATTACTAAAACAAAATTAAAAACTGTTCCAAGATTCACAAAATCCATTGTGCGATATTATCACATTTAACAAATATATCCTGGCTTGGTAGGAGTTATTAAACATTTGTATTTGTATCTTCCTTTGTAATGATGAACATATGAGGAGGGCCCCAGCATTCTTAGCAAGAAAGGAAACAGCACAACATTTATTAATGTGTCATTTTCCCCAGTCTTCAAAACTTACAATAAATGTCAATGCCCTCTACTTCCGTTTTCATATCATATTTAAAGGGCAAGACAGTATTTTACATTTGTAAGATGATATTATAAAATTTAGAAAAGTGGCCGAGCTTTGTCGTTTCTAAACTGTACTTCACATATAGTATCTGATGTACTAATTCAACAACTCATCTTAATATCACGTTAGTTAATGGTAGGTTTCAATATTATTCAAGTACTAAAATAAAAAAAAATCCTAAGAAGCTACTAGACCTAGTGCTTATCCGCAAATACAATCATTGTGTAGGATAATACGACAAATATACTTAGCCAATATGATATTTATAATTTTATAATTTGGTTATGCAGATGAGAAACACCGTCGACATGCAGATACATTTTCACTATATAAAGAATATTAAGCTCTCTTTTTCTAACTTTAAAATAAACTGTCATAAACGTTATACTGGATGTTTAAAGATTCTGAAAGTATTCCATTTTCTTCTTGTAAGTTAATTATTCTAGGACTGAGTGATTGAGCCGCAAATCCGACAAGAAGTATTATGAGAAAAAAAAAGCACATACAATAAATAATCTGTCTCAAATATGTGGCTTTCTTTTTTATATTTGCAGAATGTTGATGCAACTAACACGCATAAATTGTCCTTATTTACGAAGAAATTATAACATCTTCGAAAGTGTTATTCAGTTCTAAAAATTTAAAATCTATCTTATATTATGTATCAAGCTTTAAAAGATTACACTATTATAAAAAAGGGTCTACATTACAGCTTTTGAATTTTTTACTCCTTAACTTGAAAATTAAGAAAAAATAAGGTATATGCTAAGGATATTTTAACTATAAGCTTGACACATACACACAAAGAGTTCGTCTACACTATTCTGGTATTGAGTAGATGTATGCTATTTTTAATGTTTAGATTTGGCGTAGTATTTTACACAAAAATTATAAAAATGAAGACAATATTATCAAGAAATTCACTGTGAATAAAATATACAAAAACATGGATGGCTGATTTGCTTTTCCACTGAGAAAATAAGATATCAGCCATGTTTTGTTGGGACTAAACATCATTGTGTGTTGCAGTGACAAATTGACACACAGACACGCGTCGATNAATTCTCCATAACAGGTGCTTAACAAAGCACTATAAATGACTGTTCGACAGAAAACATTTGATGTAAATCATAACTAGGAAATAATAGTGATAACAAGAAAAATAATTCCGTGTATCCGGTGTAAATCACTGCCATTTTAGTTTTCTCGCTTACGCATATTCTCAGCAAACGGGTTGCCTGTGGACTCGAGATAAAACTAATCTGCATAAAACAACTCCTTCACATTCTAACACAAAGTAAACAGATAAAGAGAGATAGATAGAAGTAATTTTGCAGGAGACAGATATGTGATTAAGGTTATTGTCGGGACAAGACGGAAATTAAAACCATACCAGCATGAGTTTTCAAATGGTTATCCAATCAAACTCAATTATTCTAACTTCTTTGAAGAAGAGAACAACAAAGATAAAAGGACAAATATATTATATTCCTAGATTCCAGCAATGAATTCGATACAATTTATTACGTCGCGCTTTTGCGGAAGCCTAAGGAACTAAAGACTGTGTATTTAATTATATCACTATTTGAAAAACAAGATCTGATATCACCAGATAAAATACTATATTTCTTTTTTAAGAAGAAATACTGCAATTTACTTTTTTTTTATGAACGTTGTTTGTCTATGTGATAGAATAAATAGACTACTGTTAAAAATTGGAGTGTAACATTTTAGCTGATCAATTCCAGTCCTTACTGTCACGAAACATTGAAATGTTACATTCGTTTGTAAGAATTACTATTTATTGATTATAGTTTTCAGTATTGTACGAGTAGTAACAACTTCACGTAATAATAAAATGCGTCAAGTTGCAAACTAGGAGTCGCACAAGAGCTAAAGTAAAATAAGGTTCACTGTTCAAGTTTTCCTCCACACAGTANGAATAAACTCTAACAGCAATTATTTTTAATAACCTGTTTCAACTTTGCTTAGTTATTAATTTCGTGGAGAACATGCAAACTTAGAATAGCTCAGAGTTTCAGTTATATGGTAGTACATAATTAATTACTGTATGAACGTGCTATACTTAAAGAAGTTCCCAAACTTTTGCTCGGTGGAAGCATACCAAAACATTTTCAGTTCAGTTTGACATAGTTTCTGAGACACTAGTGTATGTTCAAAGAAGACAGCTGTTTTATTGATTCTTCTCTAAAATACTCTCACTTTCACTAAAGTTCTGAGTCTTTTCTATTTTCAAACAAAAATGAATCAACTAGATTTCTGAGTATTCTCTGCCAGGAGCGATAGAACTTTAACTAGTGTTGCTGCAGTTGACAACTTGAAGCAGTTGAAAGGAAATACTACCTTAGGACATAATAAGTTTGTTGTTTACAAACTACGTTAATTACCTTATTGATTGATAGTGATATGTTCAATTTATTAGCTATTATTAAGAGGTAGCAACGTTTGTTTTAGGTAATAAACTTAGTTTAATTTTTCTTAAGAAATAGATATAACAATTTTAACTACAGTCCATATGGTGTTTTCCTGAGATTAAAAAAGCATATTTGGTAAGTTCATACAGATCAATTCACAAACGTCTAGTTGTTTTCAGAAATGTACACGCCACTCACTTATCCGTGTGAAGAAATACTATTCAAATCCGTTGAAAGTTTCAGAATTGACATTGTTCATTTCAACTTTCGCAAAATAAATATATTGAAACTATAGATATAAAATATTAAAATTGTATAGGATAGTCTGAACTAAAAGTACTAACTGACAGATTGGCTTAGTGGTAGATTGCTCGCCTCCTGATCCGGAGGTCCCGGGTTCAAACCATACGCTGGCACTTTAGAATAAAGTGAAACACCCATTGGCATCTTCCGGGAGGGAAATTATAATTGTATTTTTCTGTAAATTTCTTCTGTGTTTTTTATATGTGTAATAAGAGCGCGGGCGCTTTTTCTGATTCGTCTGTTTGTTCCCACCGGCTGAATGTTTCTTTTTTGTGATTGGCCGACCATGTGGTGGGATTCTCGTAAGGAGAGACTCTTGTAATGGCGGTTGGATATTACGGGCAGTGTGATAAGCTGGACTAAGCGTGCTTTTGTGCGCTGACGGTTTGAAAAACAGTGAATATTAAGTGTGATATGGAAGTGGGCAGACCTTGTGTACACTTGTGAGTGATTTCTTGGCTTGTTGCGCCGTTTTGTAGTTATATTTGGTAATTTCGATGTGCCTGTCCTCTGAGGCAATTCCTGGGGTTTGTGTTGTTTAGGGATATTTTCATTCGTCAATTCGTGTTTGATGTTTTAGTATTTCATTGTTTTCTTTGTGTCTGCTTACACATACATACATTATTGCTCTGCCACGTGGCATTTTGTTACGTTTCATTCTTTGTTGGTATGTGGCACTGAAATTGTGGACTATGGTTTGCATTGTGAGTGCTCAAAGTGACGTCTCATCGAGAGGAGAGTTTCACCAAGCAACTTGTATCAACTCCTGAAGACCTGCGACCGAATGTAAGAAGGTTAATTATGTATTCTATTTATTGTTCTTATATTCTGTTTAAGAAATGATGAGTTTACCTGTCCAGTAATGGGCGGAAGAAAAGGTTGCCTATAGTGCGCTAGGTTGACCGTTTTCAATTGGGATCTCATCAATAATGTTCGACGTAAAAAAACACACCGCCAGCTGTGTATCGAGTAAGGGATAAAGATCATTTGGTAATAATAGTTTTCATTAAACATCTAAACCCAAACCCATAGTGTTACTGTTCAGAGTTCCCAGGTCATCACATTACGCATTACAAGTAGTACTCCTGTTTTGTGTATTACAGTATACAATCCAGCCCCTAATGCTCGACACTATTGTAAATTATGCCTATATTCTGAACAGCTAATTAATATATGTTGAACTAGTGCACCAACAAGAACGTAAAATGAAAAATATTTGTTGAGTGAAGCATGACTAATGTGGATAATGAACGTTAGTGCGAGGAAAAAGAGTACAGTGAAAAGGATCGAAAAGAAGATGTTGCCTTGGTAACGAACGGGCAGGAGGCACCAGGGAGAACAAATGGGAACACATGGACGTGATCACCTCCCGGTTGCCTGCTCAAGTCGACGAAATAGCTTCCGAATCACCAAATTTGAAACGGTCATGGGGTGGAAAATGAAACGTAATTACATCGACCAGTAAACACTAAAGATAGCCATCTTTAAGTGTTCCTTTCTAGTAGTCAGTGTTTTCCCAAACTAAATATTCCATGTTGATTATGCTTTTAAGTTATTTTATAATGAGTAGGATTTATTTTTCGTAAGCGTATAACATAAAAAACTATTTTAAATAGTAAAGACCATATTTTCACCTTTTATTATGTATACTGTATGTAATACAAGCACGCCACATTACTTTCACTTATTAAAAAAGAATATCAGTACTCGAAAGTTTACTGAGACCAAATTTTATAATACTGACGTTCCTTTTTTGCGTGCTCGGATCCACTTTTTAGATTTAAGTTGACACACATTTTCAATATCTCAAATCCATTCAGGTTTCATCCTTAGAGTACTTCTAAGGTATTCGACTCCCAAGGATAATTTGATCATGCGAAAGGGTGAACAATGTCTCCCTTGATGACTCTCATACTCTGCAGTATTGTATAAAATACTTAAGCACAATGTATTTTCCATAAGGAACCATGTCAACGTATTATGCAAATTGGCTTTATCCTTGTATTATAATGTTGGTTCTAGTTGATATGCTGCGAATCAAACGCAATTTGATTTTCATATTAAGTGCAACCTCTCAACTGATTACGCTTTGCTTAAACGTAAATCTAACCTATACCAACGAGTTTGTTTAATTGTGCTAAAACCAAATATGCAAGTTTAAAGTAAAACATAAAGATATGCTATATTATTAATATACTAAAATTATATACAATAACAAATTATTAAACATATTTATTCTCCCTTGTGTTACTGAAACTGAATTTTTAGACCCTCTAAAATTCCGGTTTTTTGTTAAGTTCTACTCTGAAGTGAATGGAATATTGTGTCCATTTTTCGCGAATCTTAATTTTTCACAAGCAGCTGGATCGCATTCACTCTCACTTGTTCACTTATTTAATTTCTTAGGGTTAAGGTTCTTCAGTAACTGATGCCCTTTAAAGAAACTTGTAAATAAATCAAGTATGGTCATTAAAATGTGACAAACAATTCGAAGGCTATCCATTAAAGCTATAGTTCTGCGTAATTTCCAGTTAAGTCTACCACCACTCCTAGAGCCCTCAGCCAACTATGGACCAATTTCTGTGTTTCTGGTTGTAATGATGTAATCAGAGAACAGGATTACATATTTTGTTCTTCTTGCGAATTCAGGCAAAATGTGTGTATCCAAAAGCTAACACCAAAGACTATGCAATTCCAGGGTGTTCAGTGCTACTGTGTCTAGGCTCTGACTTGTAATGATTCTAAACTATCTTATCGACAAAAACTTTCCTGATTACTGTATTTCAAACAGTAATATGTTTTCAGCTTTGACATATAATTTACAAATGAAAATTAACGGATGTTGTTGGTATTTCTTACTAATAGTGTCGGCTTTCACTAGGGCGTCTAATGACGACTCCTCCAGAACTTAAATATGTCATGGCTTGTAACTTTACGCAAATAATGCAATAGAAATATACACTTTTGCAGAAATCTGTTTTTTTTTTTAAAGACGACGATTGTTAAATGTGTTAGGCCAATTTATGTATTAAAATATGTGAATGTGTATATATATTGTTATGTAGGCATGTCCAGTCTCCCGTCACTTATCCCCACCCCAACAAAAATAATATGGTACCAGTGCTATTATTACGCAATTTTTTGTTGTTAATTTATGCCTTGTTCTGGAGACGAATATATTCTTTGCTGTGGACGTTGGTATGAAATAAATATAACGTTATAAACAAAAACGATACGATTACTCAAATACTGACTATTGTGAAATAATCACATGAAATTGAATATTTGTACATCCATTGACTGAGTCGCTCAGTTATTAACTGTCTTAATATTGTTTTATTATTTGCTTTATTTAATGCTAAAACGTTTGACATTCAAGATATGTCTAATATGAAATAATTATCCTTGTTTAAATATTATTTGAAATAAAATAAAGTATAAAATATTTGAAACATTACATTACCGAATCTATAACTTTTTTTTTAACCTGTGTTGTGGCCTTTCATTGCGTGCGAGCTTAGCGCATATTAAAGGAGCCAAGACGCGCATTTGGAATTTTAACTATTCGCAGTTGGATAGCAACAGCTGTTCAGGCAGCTGTAGTGTTGGTTATGTGGTATTCTCGACATTTGTTTGGGCTGAAGTTGCTTGAGATTTTAAAGAATCTGGCCAACTCCATTTCAAAACATTCCATATTAAATAACGCAAAAACTTGAATCTTGAAATGCAAAAAGTGTTTAACTTCAATTTAAAAGTCTACTTTGTTATATTTTGAAAAAATCACACAAGTTTATTAATGCCAGAATGGGGTCTTGGAACATTACAGTGAATGTTAAATCAAAACAATTGGACGTGTTTTGGTGAAACTGAATTCTGTTTGAAATTAAGTATGACTCATACTTTAAAATCATAGTTTTTTGTTGTTCTTGATTTATGAAATGAAGTACCATTTTTAAATCCACATTAAAATACCATTACCGTTGAGCCTTTGTTCGTTGAATTGAGCATAAATACCTAAAAGTGAACATGTTGATTGTATTTCAATTAAAAGTACCACACAAAATATTTTTCTGAACATCGTCTGCACTCAATTCACAGAATTATATGAAAAAGGGACTGTTCGTACTTGCGAAAAGTCGTGTAAGATAAATTATTTGTATTACTTTATGCTTACCATTAAAATAAAAATACTAAGATGTCGGTAGTCGAGATCGGAAATTTGTCAGACTAAATTGGCTCGATGGTCTAAGGCATAAAACTTCGCTAGCATGGGTTGGAGGTGTGGTTCCATCGGTCCTAGGTTCGAGTCCCGTTTGGGTGAGGAATTTTCTCAGTGAAACTAAGCATTTTTCATTCATACTTGGTATAGTGTTTAAACCATGTTCCTTTAGGAACATTTGTATGTATAGCTAAAACAACTTTTGGGAAAATGATTTAGTTGACGCAGTGTATTACGTAAACGGGAAAATGGCCTAAATATTTAGAAAATTGTAAGAATATATACCTTTGGCCTTTAGTAGCATTCTTCTATTAGGTTACTATTAAATAATAGCTCAAGATTAAGATGCAACATTATTACTTGACACTTGTGTTTGTCATTGGGAGTTTCAACAGGAATCAATTCGGATATTTGTATTAATATTAAAAGTTTGCAAGAACTTGACAATTGTAACCCAAATCTTCCAAAATAGATAATGTTCATTTCCAACCATTTTAACAATATCACTTGTAATGAATGGTTTTTGTTTAAACTACAAATTAATTAAGGCAGAGAAAACAGGTGAATAAACTATTTTTTATTTTAGAATTTTTATTAAAATTGTGATGCTCAAAAGTTAAACAGATAATGAAGCAAGTGAAAGTAATGTTAAAAACTATGTGTATAGTAAAACCTCCTTAAACCGAACTAAGTGAAGAGGAACTTCTGGGTACAATAAAAGTTTGCAGTTTCTCATACGAAAGAACGGACGTTTTCTTTAAAATATGGTTGCTTAATTCGAATTTTTGTTAATTGTAATTCACACTGTTTTGAAAGTCCAAAAAGAAAACAATCGTTTTATCCGAATGCCCTGTGTTACTATTTTGCATCACACACAAACACAGTAATTTTTATCCTGTCTTGTTTCATCAGTTGGGGTTGTGAGAAGTTGGTTACAGGCCCTGAGGTTTTGTTGCATTCTTGAAAGAAAACTAGATTTGCACACAGTCTTGCTATGTTTTCCAAAAACATTTATTTTTTAGACACATCCCTTTACTCTTAATCTTTCAATCTTTTGATAAATGCAGTCATGACAATATTAGCAATTGGAGATGGAAGTTGGAAAAACAATTGCAGTGACGCTGCGAAATAAAGTACACTCTATGTGCACTGGGTGTCATTCGGATGTAAATTATTACTTTCATGTATTCCACATGGAAGCACATGAATTAGTTGTGCAGTGGGCGTGGTTACGTAAGAAGAATAGCTGATGTTAATTAGTCAAACAGCGTCTTTTATTTATTTTTAAAATTAAGTTACGCGTTTTATTATCATTGTCTACTGCTTAATCTAAGAAGGCACATACAATAAAACGTAGTACATGACTTTGATAAATGTTATTAAAACTGAGACAGAAAAAAAACGTATGGCGTTCTAAATATGGCTTTATCCACAAAGGGAGACCGTGATATTTCCACCAAACCTTTGTTAGCATTTAATATCCAAGACATTGTCCTTTTTCAACTGATTTTTCTTTTTAAAGTAAAAACGGCTACCAAGTTCATGTCTATAACCAACAAAATGTATAACGACCGGTTATAAAAGGTCTTACTGCAAACTACCTTTTTTTTGCTAAATTTTAACAAAGCCTACATTAGTTTTAATTTTTTTTATATACAAAACAAACATTGACTCTCAGAATGAAATTAATCTTGTTAACTAAATCAGAAACTAGAGTGAGTTTAGAGTTAAAAAGGTTATAAAACGAGCAATCGGAATTCGGATAAACCAAACACCGTATGTANGTTTAAANATGTATGACGTTAATTGTATTAAAACACGGAGTGTCATCTATTCTTTCTGGGTTTTAATGATAGTCGTAAAGCACAGTAGTTGTCGAGACTTATCCTTCTTGCTTCTTCAGATGAGAAGACGTCGTGTTGACATTAGTACACACTAGTTCTCCACTTACTTGAGTAGTTTTTGCGCCGACCTTTGTAGAGTAGTTGATCAGTCACCCAACTCTCGTACCAGAAGTGGTGGGATCAATTCCCAGATAAGGTTTTTTGAGTGTTGTAAATGTCCCTCATATCAATGTTCCTGATTGTCCATTTATCACCAATAAGCATTAAACACTGTCACAAAATGACCCGCATGGTGTCAGTACAGAGTAAAAGAACACGTATCGTTATCACTATGCACTTTTTGCAAAGATATGTATCATATAATTTATTCTACTTAAAATATTATCAGCCACTGGCTTGACGTCATCATAGTAAAATTAATACATTTTCCACACACTTAATTTTTGCCACAAAAACTGTTCACTGAAAACCATCAGTATCACACCATGAACTATATTAAACTTGCCTTCTCTCCTCTCTGTAATTCTAATTTACTTACTTTTTATGTTTTTCAATTCACATGTTCTAGGTCAGTACAAATACTTTTTATGTTCTTGTGTAATATCGCTTTTTTATTCTTTATATTTACTTTGTTCTTTGAAATTCTCAGCCACCTAAAAGTCTGCTATTCTCAATGTAACACGTTTACTTCTCTTAAGCACACGACCTTTATTTAAAGCATACTTGTTTAGTAAAATAAGTGTTTCAACTTCCTCCGGTTTCTGACAAAACGTGAACTATATGTCGCTATCCGTATAATTTCAAATATGCGTTATTAAAATAACTAAAATTTTAAATGGTTAATTTGCACTGTGCAGATTATTACAGCTTTTGTGTTTTGCTTTGGCGAAGAATCATGGGCTATATCGTTTACTGATTATCGTGGTTTGATGAGTTAAAATATTAAGTAACATATTTGATATAGAAAATTCCATGTTAAAAACAATCGTTAGTACTGCATATATTTTCCATGACAAATCAATCTTGAAAATACGCACAAGTTTGTCTTCATCAGTATACTCGTATATACAGTTGATAGGGATGTTTATCCATAATTGCATTATTACGCTATACGTATGTGTTAAACATGGATCCGGTCAGTGTACTTAAAGTAATACTCCAAATACATAACTATTCTAACTGATTGTTTTCCAAGTTTGTTCATGTTCAATGGTGTTTGCAAGTAACTTCGAAAACAACTTAAAAGGAGCTTTAATTTAACACCAAATGGTTATCACAGTTTGTTTGGGATAGACAGCAATATATCTGCGGTTATATACGACAGGCACACAATTAAAACTGTAGACAGTAATGAGTCAAAGACTATTTAGTATAATATTTTGTTCATGTACAAGTAAAGGTCGCAATCCATACATTTTAGGATCGAAAAATAACAGTATCCAAATTCAAGCCTGAATTGCCAAAAGAGGAGCTCTCGCCGCTTCCCACTTCCTACCTCAGCCATTTACAATAATAAAGCTACTGGGGTTTTGAAATGACTTAACGTGTAGTCAACAATGAAACAGAGACTTTTATAACTAATTTTCCCAAAAAGCAACGGTCTTTATGTTCGCTGGCTCTTGCGATTTCAATCCACTTTAATTCGAATCCCAGATTCGTGGATAATCACCTACCGTTGTGAGTGTAGTTACTATCTACATATTAAGTATGTGATCTAAATTTAGAAATTCGAACATAATATAAATGTAACTTTGTGGAAATGATAATAAGCAGTGAAATATCACAGCTTACAGTTTTCAATCAGCAACGTACACAATTATGACAAAAGAAATTTATTAAAAGAACACACAAATTAAAATTGTAATTTAATGAAAATGCCGTTTTTTTACTCAAATGCAACCAACAGAACAGGACATTAGCTTAATAAGACATAATTTTATCTTTTACTCTTTTTAGTTATAACAACGGCGTCGTTGTCATCCAGCTGTGGCTGTAGTGTGGTCGTCAGACCTTGAACTGTAACTTGATCCCGTCCCTGGGAAGCGACTAAGATCAGTAAAAGACACAAATGTGATTTGTGCCCCAGTACTACCGCCACACTCTTGAATTTATNTGTCACGTTACTCGTTCCGGCTACACTGCCGAACCCACGACAGTTAAAGAATCTCGAGCTCTGGCCCAGCTTACCGTGTGGTATTCCACCCCGCGGGTTGTCCGGGAACGCTGACAAGCCTGGCCAGAACTACCTCCTCTTTACCCCGAAAGAGGTGGGGGCGCTACGAAAGTGGAACCCTATATGAGCCTGAACCAGTCAATCAGCAAGCTGGAAAAGCTAAATATGATGAAGGAGTAAATGATTAATGGGTTAGCAGTGAAGAAGTCGTGATCGATGTAGTGAGAGTTTTCTTTAATACAAAACAAGATTATGTACACACACACAAAATAGTGACCACTAATAGTTAACAGGAAATTATAAAGAAAGAAGGTGCTCAATAACCTTTGTCTTAAATATTTGATCACACTGTTGTATGATGATGATTTTGGTGTTTTACGTCCCGTCGACACACAATAGGTCATTAGGGACGATGAAACAATGTTTATTGTGATTAATGAACGTGAACTTAACAACTTTTTGTTTTTGCGTTATTGCACCAGGAACCGCCTGCCGGCATTACGTGTGGTGCGCTATCGACTAACGATTATGGCCACTTTTTTGTACCGACATTGAGTGCATACACTTAGGACAGCACAAACATCCATGTCTTAAGCGGGATTCGAACCCACGACCTTTGGGACAGGAGTCAGGCACTCTACCTACTCCCCCAGGCAGGTCGACGAACTTAACAACTAAGACAGCACAAACATCCATGCCTTATGCGGGATTCGTACCCGCAACCTCTCGTTCCCGGGCGCGCTGTGCTAACCTCTATCCCAAGTAGGTCGGCTGACACTGTTGTAAAGAGCAGGCATTCGTACCAGTGTATATAGGCGTGTTACCTCATACCGATATAAACATTGAAATGCGAGAATACTTGAATGATATTTTACCTTTATAGTTCCAAAATGTGATATGATCGGTATTTCGTCATTCCGGTATTTTTTTTTATTCCGGTATTATTTCAAAATGTTGTCATACTGATTTTTCAGATCGTTATTTTAATATTATGTCGTAACACCGGCATGTATAACAGAAGTTATACCATTATAGCATCGCTATTAAACTGTAGCAGTTGTACGTAAGTAATTCTAAAGATTTATTCGCTTTCACATTAGCTACTCACCATTTATTCATATGATAAGTCATGCGAATGGAAGGAACGAGATTTTACACTGAAGAAATCATATCAGTGAAGCTATATATACTCAGCAAAGTAACAAAACAAATTGCATTTTTCTCAATTCAGTCTTTTGCAACAAGGCTGACATAGACCAAATTATTACAAAGTCAAATGGTACCAAGATAGACATTCAGTACGAGTATTATTTTTTATTGACAGCAAATGTATTTTTAAAACTAATGTAATATATAGAAATAAGAAATGGGGTGATATTCGAGGAACATCAAGTTTGTACAAATATTTACAAATGAACTTCATTAACAAAAGTGAAAGAATTGTTACCTAAGATAAAAATAACCTCTAATGTATATTTCATATGATTCAGCAGTTACTTTAATGAAGTTATGTTCCTCTCTAAAGTTCACGCATTTTAATATCATTACCATGATGTTATATCTCAGTTTGGGAATACTAATATTCTTTCCAAATAGAGCACTTCTTTTTAATCCCAGGATAAAACCGAGATAGAAAACTCGAGATGATTTCTTCCATGTCATTTCATTTATATCCAATTGTTTGCCCTCCACTCTTTCATATCTGCATTGCTGTGGACTCTCTTATTCCAATATTTCCAGAGCGAAAGTTATTAGATTTTTCTAGAAAAGATGTTGCAGTGACTTTGGGTAACTTTTTTTAAACCCTTTTTCATTTTCATTTACTGACACGATTGAAAACGAATTACAAAATCAGTGAGATGGTGCACAACATTCTTAAACATTTGATGAAATGATGTCAAACAAACAACGAAGAATAATTCTGACTATCTCAGTGCTACAGCAAATTATGTGTATATTATATCCATGTGATTTAAATTTTATTTTATATATTGTACGATTTGACATTTAAGATCGTGTTCCAATAATTGCATATCTATATTTTATTTGAAAATAGTCCTCGGGGATTTTTAGGGCAACGTTCTCATTTCATCTCCTGGATGAACTTCTAATTTAATTATTACATTTCAAGTGTTCTCGCTGTATGTATTTTTATGTACTTTCAAAATATAAAAATCAATGTCTTATGCAAAGAGTGTGTCTCAAGTATTCAGCGAGGCAATATCAACGTTAACATCTTTAGCTCGATTTTGAAAGTCTTTGTATTTTTTTCTGTAAAGCATTATCAATAAAAATGTATTTTTAATAAAAAATGTTTAATGTTTATTGTGAAACATAATTAAGTCCATATTCATAACGTTAACATAATAAACTTCTAATACTCTTAAATCATAGCTAACATAATCTTCTCAGTGTCTTAAGTTACTAACAATAGATTTATATTTTTAATTGAATCACGTAAGAGTAAACTTTTAATGTGAATTATAACTAATGCTAAATAAAACATTTAACGGAAAATAAGTTGACTAAAATACAAACTCTCTTCGTAAGATGATAATTACAATTTTACTCTAAAAATAAGTCACAAATAAATAGTTTTTATGTGACAAACTGGAAGCGATATTTAAAGTAATTTATATATACTCGTATGTTCAGAAAATAGGGGTTATCTGGAATGAATAACATAAAAACGAGTCTCAATATATGGTATATAAAAGAAGAGTTGCTAAGAAATATTTTAAAAAAATATCGTTTAAAAACGACTGGTTCTTTAGTGTTAACTATGTTACAATAAGTAGTAAGTTTTGATTATTTGTTTTTTAGCCACTGATTTATCAAAATCTTATTAAAATATTTTAATTTTGAAATGGAAATTAATCACATGTACTCATTACACCCTTCATTACATTGTTTTCCTTAGTGACATATTAGCCTGTGACTTATTTGTGCTGACTGTTGTTAATAATCATATTATGAAGGGAGGCTGTCCTTGTAGAAATATAAAGGCATACTTAATTGCTCTCTCTACTAACTTTATATTATTTTTAATTACCGAAAGCCAAAAGCTGGCCATTTTTATTCTTATATAGTTTATATCCTGCATTAATGGGAGCATAATTTCACAATCGAATGTTGCGTACAAAGCACTTTGGCAATTACAGCCTCTAATGTTATTTTTCTAAAAATGATGGCATGCAAGAATTCTAAAATTTGGTCACCTGCAGATCTTAATGAACTCATTTTAATTATAATCCTTAGCTAATAACATACAAATTACTATTAACTAACAAACTTAGATGCCATAAACTGTTAAAGCTTGTGATCAGAATGACCGAGAATTGTTTGAAACAAGACTCTTGTTTGCACCCCTGATTTTACAGGCATGTAGGACGAGACTAGTCGAGGGTTGCGCAGAAAAGGGTTCGTGAAAGTGAAGGGACAGTTTGAACAGAACACGATCCCTCATTTCCATAACCACTTTTCCTCTTCCGCCATTGTCAGAGAATTTCCAGTATGCGTATCTCTCGGGAACCGGCCCGGGCTCGTGTAATAGCTCTGCACCACCACACCGCCACACAAACTTTTCGTCAGGGATTTGGTCTCGTTGCGTCATTCCCCTCTTACTAATACCACGAGCATTAACGATTAAAGCCTTCGCCTCTGTCTTATTGAGCACGTCACCCAAATTCAATAGCTACGTTAAATTGAATGCTTGTCAACAAAGAGCACCAGTGGAATGTCGATCCCTTTGTCGGCTCGTAAAAGGAAAATTTAAGTCGGTAATACAAAAATTGATTGAACGGTTTTCTCTGTCAGTTTCAATAAGTGTCCATCACGTATCAGTTATTTTGTTCTAGCTGATACGTGATAACTAATAGACAATTAAAGTAAATTATTCTGATGGTTGTAATGTACTTACAATAATACTGATATTTACAGTACCAAAACAAAATATTTGAACTGCAAATACATTGACAGTAAATGCGTGAGTATCATGACTAATCCAGACTTATTTTGCAAGAAGTCACATTTTTAAATCAATGTGTAATTTGGACGAATTAAGTAAAAGCAATATCTGGATTAATTATGTATGTCATTTGAGCAGCTATCCTGCGGGGTCTAGCTGTCAGCGCACTGGTCAAGACATTCTGTGTGCTACTATTTAGACTCAGGAGATATAGAAGTTACATAAAACTATAGATCATCATTATCTTCAACTCATCTTAGATGTTGTGTGAATGAACATCATTGAAGCAAAGGCAATAATTATATTGACTACGTGTTCCAACTAACGCTATTTTAACTCTCGAACCTAGACCCTTATTGGTGATAAAAGTAGGTGTAATAAATGTAATCGTAGTTGTCTCTACTAAAACTACAGTATATCCTCAATGTTAAACATCCAAACTACTTCGATATACATTTACACGGTCTACTGTAATTCATTGAAGCACTTTCCTTATTGCATGTGAGGTGCCTATTCATGGCAAGGTAATGTGGTGTGGTAAAAGCTTAGTGAAATTAGGTATTGATAATTATCTTCTACTGATGTATGTTAGATAGTATACAGGGTGTTTCAAAACCCTGTGCACAAACTTCTATGGTAGGTCCATGAGACCAATACAAATCGATATGCATAAGTGACTATTATTTTTTAATCGCCCATTTCGAAGATATTTGATATTTTTTGTAAATTATGATCAATATGGCAACACTGTAAAAAGAAATAGTTCATTACTTTTTTAAAGAATTCTGTTGATGTTCCAGGATGACTCAGATGTAGCGTTTGTGTTTTTTATCGTACTTCGTGTCCAAGGGGTACCGGGTTCGAATCTCTCGTCCGCCAAACTTTTTTTCAATAACGTACGTCTACTAAGGCTAACTTGAACACATTAAACAGATTAAAAGTTGAAAGAATTAAAGTTTGGAAAATTTAAACAAATCCATCACAAATCTTGTTCTCATAAAGCAGTTACCATTTTTAGCATTTCGAACTGATTTCAGTAGTTTTAATTAGCTCTATTGACCTTTTAATTTGTTTAGTCTCTTACAGTCAGCTTTATTTAAGTGATTCAATAAAATAAATGTGTTCAGATCTCTCCCAATTAGATTTTTGTGGGGAAAAGTTTACAAATTGTAAAAGAATTGTGTATAAAATTCCGTTACAATCGCTTGGATACTCGGGTACTCATGATGGTGACGAGAGTTGAAATATCCGCCAATCTCGAGTGAGTGTACTACTCAATAATTCATAAAATACTGTAGATTTTGTTACAGCATAAACATAAAAAATGGGACATAATCCCCCGATATCGAAAGCTGGACGAGGAAGAAATAAGTGGGATTACACAACAAAGGGAACTCTATTTGCCACCCTATTCAGTAGTCCAGGAGGTACCGGGTTCTAAACTCCCATTTTTTGTCAATCACATACTAACTGTAAGGTTAACATGAACAGATTCAATGTTGGAGGTTAAGAAGAAAAACAAACTCATCACACAAACTAGGAGGGGTACTTAGGGGGGGGCTTAAGGCAAACACTTTTTTTCAGAGTACATGGGATCGGTGACGCGTCGTTATTCCGTTACGCGACTAAGTTGTCAGCACAAAGCTTGAAAGTTGGCAAACAAAATTTGCTAATTAAAATTACTGAAATCAGTTTGAAACTGCTAAAAATGGTAACTACGTTATGAGAACAAGATTTTTCATAAATTTGTTTAAATGTTCCAAACTTTCAACTTTTCATCTGTTTAATGTGTTCAAGTTAACCTTAGAAGGCATTCGTTATTGAAAAAAAAAGGTTGGTGGACGGGAGATTCGAACCCNGCACCCCTTGGACACGAAATACGATAAAAAGGCACAAATTCTACCTCTGAGTCATCCTGAAATAACAACAGGACTCTTTCAAAACTCAATGAACTAATGAACTATTTCTTTTTACAGTGTTGCCATATTTATCATAATTTAAAAAATATATATATATCTTCGAAATGGGTGATTAAAAATAATAGTCACTTATGAATATCGATTTGTATTGGTGTCATGCACATACCATAGAAGTTCGTGCACAGGGTTTAGAAACACCCTGTATAATAAGTCACTTAATTGTTTTATATGTAAATGCCTAGACATTATTAGCATTGTTCTTCTTCTGTTTAACGTCCTCAGCTCTCTTTAGATATGTGGTTTATTTATTGATCAATATAAGTGCCGTTTATTAATTTACGTATTTTACGAAGAATGTTTAAATTGGCCTGCATTTTGATATCAGCAATCGTCTTGTTTAGCTTCCGTCGTACATCTATCCTAAATTCCTGCAACACTCGTAAAGTTTGTGTTTAGTGGGTTGCTTACTAGGTGTTGGATCCGCACACGCCCAGGCTGCTTGTTAAGTAAAAAATGTATATTGAAATTGAGGAGAATTCTCAAATATTGATTGTTGGAGAGTTGTTCCATTGACGTGGATAATTCATACTTGTTTTCTTTACCGATGGAATATATAATCACTCTTTGAACAATTTGTTTATGAGAACATAAAGTAAAAGAAATTCGCATATGTCAATGTCAGTGGCATGCAAGACATTGTTAGGGATGCGATTTATCTTATAACACTATCTGTAATGTTCGTCTACTCCATATTAGTATTAGGAATGGTGTTTTCGTTAATGAAGTGAAGTTTGACGAAAAGCATTACGAAGTGAATTGAAACTCACCACCACAGAAATTATGTAGACAAAGTGAATAAAATATTTGTCGAAGCTTTTGTGGCAATTTAGGACCTAATGATGCGTAAGTAATGCATTGTTCATTCTTACTGCTTACAACAAATAAGTTCCTTTAAATTCCTTGGTGCTGATGAGTATAGGAAGTTGATAAGTTTTGTATCGGCATAAGATACCGTAGATTTGTATATTTTTAGAGTATCGTGCACCAAAAGCATATTTATATTTGAACCAGTTCAACAGATATTTTTCTTTTAGAAATCAAATTTGTCTTGGATGTACCTAATGTTCAACCTACTACACCAAACATAAACTGATTTGTGCATACCTTGAGAATCTGTATTTGCTACATCATTACGATACTTGCATAGAAACTGACGATAGCTCAATTCTTAAAACAATTAAGTGCGTGATTCACGTACGACGCGAAAACGACTATTTTGGTTCAGCAACTTCGATTTTATAAAACATAGTGCTGCTTTTCAATTAAGATGATAGAGCCATATGTTAGTAAACTTGCTATAAAACAATTTTATACTTCTGAAATGTTCAGAAGTATTTAAGAAGGTCCACTTCACTTACGGAATATATTACTGATATGAGGGCAAGATGAAATGAGACTAAAGAAAATGATTGAAGTGAACCCCTAATAGTGGCGTGTTGTCGACTGGTGCGTTTTAACGAATATATGCGTTTTTCGTAGGAAATTCAAGAGATACCAATATGACGAGAATAGAGTTAATATTTTTATACTGACATTGTTTAGTTAAAATGTATCCAAAATTAAACTTCCATTCAAGAAAATAATTCGGTGCTACTAACATAATTTGTGCTCAACATGAGTTTGTGTATCGCCTATTGGGAAGTTTATTGTAGTGCAGAAATACTAGAAGGCAAAGAAAGAGCTAACGCGTCTCTAAAGGTAATGTCTTGTCAGCCACATTTTGTCTTCTGACGGATTCTGCTCACGACAAAAATACTGATACAGTGTCATAACACAAAGGACTGTCAAGGAAGGATTTACTCTGTTATGAAAGTCCAGAGACTAATTCATATTTACAACTCCTTCAATATCGGTGATCAGGGTTAGACATGTTCTGGCAAAATCGACCGAGTGATCTGAAGAGTGCAATATTGTAAATTTTTTTTAAACATATGTTCAAGTTGTTTACTTTTATAAAATATGAAATTACATTAAATTTATTTATATACGTGCTCATACACTCCATCAAAATATTTAGAATACGGAAAAATACACCAGTAAACTTGAAGCGGTGAAAGAGAGGAACGCATTTTCAGCTTGGAACTCGTAATCGGCTTTCCTGTGTCGCTTCCTGTGACGTGGTGGGTGAGAGTTAGTGGTGCGTGATGGCTTAGCTCGGACAGCCTTTTTGCTTTTTGACCTCCGATTTCTGTAAACACACAGGTAAAGTCTGTGTAAGCATGTTTTAAAAGTATGCGATTAACTTCAACGAATGTCAGTGGTGCTAATATCTAGAAAAAAAAGGGAAGTAAATATAATTAAAATTAGTGAGAAAAGTATACATCCGTAAAAGGATTTATTGCGATTCCTCAATATTAAGAGCTTTCGCTACAGCCAGGGCAAAAATCCCGCTCCAGGACAACAAATAGCTTAATGTCTGACTTATGTTGAACAAATCGGGAAATTAATAAGTGAGAGGCATAGAACAATGTCTTGTGTTGATTTGGGTGTAAAAGTTTATAAAAGTAATTAAAATTTAATATGTGTNATTTGGCGATTTCTCCAAACTTTGGTAAAAAAAAAGCCGGATACACAAAAGTGCACATATTAGAGTTGAATTAGCCTACTTTTAGAAAAGGTTACACAAAAATCAACATAATACATTGTTCTATGCCCTCGCTTATTAATTTCCCGATTTGTTCAACATAAGCCAGACATTAAGCTATTTGTGGTCCGGGAGCGTAATTTATGGCCTGGCTGTAACGAACACTCTTAAAAAAACGTAGGTGCTAACCAAAAAATCAGTTTTAAAACTGATACCTTTAACAGAAGACACCAGCTACGTATTTGACGATTTTCTGGTCAATAAATAAGGATGAACATGAGGAAGCTATACACCTGAATTTCCCAATGGAAATTAGTATGATCATTTTTACTTCAATGCACGAAAATAGCAGCTCCATTCTGTTCTGAATGCATTTTCATTTTCTTAAGGGTTATATGTTTAACAGTCTATGGATGTACGAAATATGTTTGTTCCCTGCTCGTGCATAATAGACTGGACCGATTTTCATCCTGTAAATATGAAATGATTCTTCTTAATACTGTGAGTAAATATGTACCTCTTTTCGTGAAAGTACACCCGTTCGATAACAGATCGATTTCGTTTCTCCATAAGGAAGCATTGCCTTGCACTCTCTATCAAAACACTCAAACTTTAGCTGAAATAGCAACCAAGTACCTGATTTTGCCGACTAGACCAATTCATTGCATAGCCACCAGATGGAGTAGTAACGCACAGTAGTTGTTCACTGAGGCAAATTCAAAGACGNTATAGTCGTTTGCCAAAGAGCATTACGTCGGTAATGTCTTTGACTGTGCGTCAGTGAACAACTACTGTGCGTTACTACTCCATCTGGTGGCTCTACGATGAATTACTCTG
>KZ870062.1:24278-37242 GCA_003456935.1 Machilis hrabei | reverse complement strand
ATCATTCCAGTTCCATCGACCTTACACGATCATTATTAATGTCATTCTGATAAGGTAATGACATTATTATTGATCGTGTAAGGTCCGCTTAAAAGAACTGAAGTGCTTCCATTATTAGTAAACAGATACAAGCGTTTCACACACACAAAAACTTATCAATAACTAAAAAAACGACAACGTCGAAAAATCAAGCATAAATGCTAAATATAACACATGAAATTAACGCCCACTTCTAACTAGCAAGGTTCCCTTAAGGGCTGTTAACAACGCATTCAGTAAAAAGGTAGTCTTTGCTTTGCTAATGGGCTCCAGCAATATTTTCACTCCAATGATACAATGAGTCAAACCTGAAATACACCAATATAATATGTATTGACTTCTGATATGGATTTTATGCGCAAAAGTCAATTATTACTGTGCCCTGTTAAATAAATATGCCTGGCAATCACTGAATCTGATTAGTCAGGGTCTTCGTAATATTTACAGAAAACATAGCATCTCAAATCACTAAAACCTGGTTCACTTATTGGCTGGAAGTGGGTTTCGACTGCTGGAAGCATCTCATCGCATGGAGAAGGAACTTCTTTACGAAACCCTTGCTCGTAAAGATACAGTACCAGCATCGATTCTGTCATATCCAAACGAAGCGTAGCGCGAAATTTCGTTTCGCTTAAAACGCAAATTTTCGTTCACTTACCAAGCTACGAAAAATTAAATTCGCTATTACGTCTTTCAGGCTTCGCCTGAAAGACGTAGCGAATTTAATTTTTCGTAGCTTGGTAAGTGAACGAAAATTTGCGTTTTAAGCGAAACGAAATTTCGCGCTACGNTTCGTTTGGATATGACAGAATCGATGCTGGTACTGTATGGGCGTTAGTTTTTTGGAACAAATCATTAGTTACGGGTATAGGGATAATTTAAACTAGGTACAAAAAGTGCAAAAGTCTAAACACAGATTATTTTTCATTTCTAAATTAGTATTTGTTGTGTCAGTTTCAAAAATAATTTGTTTGTTAATGGTGCTTAAATGCAACAAGAATGCTCAAAACACTTCATTATGTTTGAATGTTATTAAAAAATTTAGTCTGAAAAAAAGTGAATTTATGCCTTTTGATTGATACGAAATGTCGGGTGGAAATAAAAGCCAGAGAAATGGGTTAATTGTAAAACATGTACTATCTAATTTCTCAAGTACACCACCCTACTATATTGGCTATCATCACTGACGCATATCTAATAAGTCCTTATCCAGAAGAACACGGCCAAAATAACCTTTTCTAAATGACGTAATTAAATTCTTTGCTGCTTGAGTCAAATTCGGTTTCCACGTTCGTCCACCCACTTCATAATCTCGTACCAGTGAGACAATATTATTTTTTTTAGCTCCTGATAACAGAGCCTCTCTTACGTCGTCCACGGGAGCCGGTAAACCTAAATGTTCCAAATAGCTGTAGTTGCCTTGCAAATTAAGGTAGCGTATGAGATAATAGGCCATCATCTCCTCTCCAACTAAATGATCTTTAAAACACCCACACAAAGCCAGTTTCATACCAGTGTGCATATTATTGATCACCGGCTCCAGTATGCCAGGGGTATCGAGGAGAAACATGGGAGGATCCTCACACACTTTGATACGGGTTTCTACACTTCTTGTAACTCCTGGTTCTGCCCCAACTCGAGCAGCCTTCGACTTCTGCAAATGTGTGGTCCTCAGGAGGTTAATGAGTGACGACTTCCCAACGTTTGGGACACCAATGATCATCAGACATAGCTCTTTATTTTCACGTCTATTAAATCGGTCTGATTTCTGTATAAAATCGATGGCTGTATTCATAACACTTCTCGCACTTTCGTAATGTTGATCTTTGCAATTAGTGTATATTACAGATGAAATCTCCTCCTCACGTAGTCTGCTCGCAATTTTGTCTTTAAAGGACATGTCGGTTAGGTCCATCTTGTTCAGGACCAGAATATGCGGTTTGACTGTGCCGATACCAAGAAGGCGGCGGAAATTATGGTTACGCCCAGAGAGTGGAATACGGGCATCGTGAACCTCAACTATGCAGTCGACAGTCTTGAGTTTTTGCTGCATCTGTTTAAGTCCTTTACCCATGTGTCCAGGAAACCAGCTGGTAGCATACTGGTGGAGGTTCCGGTTAAACTGGACGCAAACGAAGGATCTCCTCGATAGACGAGACATTGCGGTCCAAATAACTGAAAAGAGAAAACATTCTCACTTCAACACACATTACAATACGCCAATGATTCAATACTGCTCATAATACAGGTGTTAGCGACAGGGGGCATACAGCATAATGGCCACCAACCACATTTCTCCTTTGCTAAAAACATCCACTATATCCAATTGAAAGCCTGAGATTAGAAGTACGTGATTATAGAAATGAAACCAATACAACTGCCGATGGCCACTATCAGGTTTATTAAACACCATCTGATATTACATTGTTTTTCTATGCTGAATAAAAAAAACTAATGAAATAATTTGTTAAATATTGACGTTATGGCATTGCCTTACGCTTTCTAAATGCCTCTCAAAATTGGCAAACATATAATGTGTGACAAGAACACTGATCATCTCAAAAATTATCCAGATGTGTCGCATCATTTGTAAACAACATTCATGTGACTTAAATTGGTTATGTACAGTAAATTATATCAACTCAGTAAAATATAATTTTAACTTGCTAAACGCTGTCAGTATTAAAATCTTATTTGCATCATGGATGTTGTTTCAGGATGAACGGAGAGATTTTGTTGAGATTATCAGATTTATTGACACACACATTATGACCACAGGTTTCAAGGCACTAAAGCAGTCCGTAGATATGACTGAAAAGATGTCAATACGCAGCCATACGTGAAGTGAAATGACGGGCAACCAAAAACCAAGCGTGAACTATTACAACAAGCAATCTTCACAGGACTGCATATCTAATACCAGATTCACACACCTTAATTGATTCATGGGAATGGCGAGAAGGTCACCGGAAGTGAAGCTCAACTTAAACATAGGCGTTAATGGCATTAGCAGAAAGGGAGCAGCATTTGCTGAAATACAAAACTCTCATTTCAAGACGTTGTAATCCCAAAAATGTGTGAATCCGACGGGTTACGAGAATGTAGTAAGTACTAACCAATATACAATTATGGGTTGAAACAAGTTTCTTACCTTACTCTTGTTAACGAAAACGCAATATTTCGTCACCCCATCAGGCGTCGTTGTTCAAAGATTTACGCAAATTCGCGTAAATCATTAAACAACGACGCCGGAGTATGTCACCTTGATGGGGTGACGAAATATTGCGTTTTCGTCAACAAGAGTAAGGCAAGAAACTTGTTTCAACCCATAATTGTATAATGGATTCCTGTACTTTACTTTCCGATAAAATCTAAAGAACTAATCAATAGTTATTGGGGAGGAAGGTTCTACGCACAGCGCTGCACGTTTTAATACTGTATTAGTTCCCTTTCAGAGTACGTCTTCTGAACTTTCGTAGACGCTTCCTGCATTTTATTCGCAACCGTTACACTATATCACCTGAAATAAAAATTCAGTTCATTCTGATACATTAAACGTTTTGTGCATCTAGCATTAAATAAACCAACTGGTTAGCATATGGTACCTTACTTCAGATGGGTAAAGTGAAGTTTTGAATAACACTTACTTTAAGCCACGGACTTCTGAATTAACCTAGCGAACTTTTATGCAAATAAACCCAAAATGTGTTGACTTACACTGAATGTTCATTGAATGATAACCACCTTCCCACCTTTTGCTCAGAGTACGGCCTTTATTTGGTGTGGCATCGACTGCACCATGTATGTGTCTGAACACTGCTTTAGGGATCAGCAACCAAGATGCTTCAATTGCGGCCGTAATTCGGGTACAGAACTGGTAGGTCTTTCTACAGCATCTTGTAGCCCATCCTGGCAAGAGTACGACGCATAGTCATGTGGGGAATCATCCTCGGTTGTCGTGGTCAACTGCCTGTGATGAGACAATTCCAGTTCACAAGGTACACACACACGCGTCATTCATATCTGGAAGCAACTTTTCACTTCGCTTTACAGTTTTTCACCGACGGGCAGTATTCCCATTTTGGCTCCACTCCTGATAATCTTTAACAACGGTACTTCTGGAGCAACCTACAAGGTTCGCAACTTACGAAATAAACGCATCAACTCTTCGCACAATTTGGCCTTACGCAATTTCTCATAAATCTGTCTGTACCTTTGTCGTCAGCTAAAACGCTAAACTCTCGTACACAATTTTTTGCACCTGCAGGTAACGCCGTCAGTAGTTACGTCAGTTTGAGGTGCACAACTGTTTTGCATTTAAGTATACAAACACCTGGTGGAGGCAGAAGGAGGAGCAAGAAGATATTGAGTAATTGGTAATAATTCAAAGAACATTAAAAAACAGTACCTGATTAATATGAAACTTATTTACTTACCTATACACAAGTCACAAACTACCAGACTTAAATAATGGAAAATGATGTGTAATACAATTTAATTAACCTCGTTTGACGGTCAGGAAGTAATAAAACTGAGTGTGGTATTACATTAGGCAGATCTCAATAACCAACATGCTGGAACACCCTGAAGTGTCCGACTAATGTAGCATGAGAAAGTCCTCAAAAAAAGTCTTTGCTGTTAACGGGTCCCTAAAATTATACTTTATCTGGGTGACCTGTATTCTTTGGGAAGCCCTTCCAATGTGTTTAACTGAAATTGAATGCAGCCACATTTTTTTACGTACCCTTACATAAATGTGCTACAATTAAAGCTGATTCAACCACCACAAGCCTTCATTTTCGACCTAAAACAACAAAGTAATTAACATAAATAATACCATTCTCTTTATTATCNATACTTGGACAATGCCTTCTTAAATGAGCAAATGAAGCGTTGTGTTTTACCTGGCAGCATGGCTGATAAAGTGTAACAGATGGGATGTCAAGATTTCGCAAATTGGCAAGATCCATTCGTTTCTGTGAACAGTTCCGGACAGGTGGTCAGCCGCACAAGGCCGCTGACAGTGACACCTGTCTTAAGGACAAAAAGCGTCCTACAGGTATTTCAAAGCCCCGCAAATGACGCATCATTCTTTGGCGTCAAGGAATTCGAATTCAAAGACACAAAACCACGGGACTTCGCAAACACTTAAAAGGGCCTCCCAGTGACACCGCACATTCAATTCAAAGACCGTTTACTTAATCTGGCACTTTGTAATTTAACTTAACGCCTGTTAAAATTATATCACACTGTTAAGAAAATTAAAAAGACATCTTTAAATTAATCCCCCTAAAGTACCGTTTGAACTTAAATATTCTTGCAGCAGCACAAAATAAAAATGCCACCCCAGAGTTCCGAATTCCTAATATCGGCACATGAAGATCATAATCCAGTCAGGAAACTATTTTAGGTAGGGAGCTGAAACAAATCCAAACCAATAATTCTGTTCAAGAAGCAAAAATGTGGAATAATTATTTTGGTTTATGACGTTTAGTTCCAAACCAAATAACTTTTGGTTCATTTCATGTGTATGTACGTTCAGGACACATTTCAAACAAACCCTATTTTGTTTTTCCAAAATATTTTTTAATAAATGTAACGTTTATTTACCGAGAGCTAAGTTCCCAAAACTGATGTAATATTAGGGGGTACATATAAAAAGCACTTTTAGCCAGTGAACTTTATGTAACTGTTCTTTTCCATGAACATTACACCGATGCCTACCCCCCGGAAAAAGTGTTTCCAGAAAAGAGATGTTCTAACTGGTAAAGCAGCATATTATTTACTCATTTTTTTTCAATTCTGTTCGTTGCATTTTTATGGGGTTCTGGTTTCGGTTCCTTACATAACGTTAAAGGATATAGAAGTTGTTCGTCGGTGCACAGGAACAACAATTTGAATGATCCCTAAGACAGTTAATTCAGGGACAATGACATATCAACGTACAGTAGTAAGTGCCTTTATCAACGAATAAGTTATTCAACGGCCGATGCTATCGTAGGTCTGTAGCTTAAGGGTAGGAATATAGTGGAGCTACGATACTAGAGGCGCTAAATAGTTGCGAGCATAACTGTGCGATCTGAGGAATCGACGATTGATGCGTTGCAGATGTAGTCGAGGTGTGATTAAAGAATATCACCACTGTTAATTTGTCTTTCATTTATCGAGGAATTTTCATCGTCCTGAAATGACCTGTTTAGTGTCGATAGGACGTTAAACACCACTTACCATAATCATCTTACGAAATTGCGTGAGGGCGCGGTAAAGTCTGAGCGTTGTGTCGGTGTTACTGGATTTGCTCCCCAAGAAGTACCAACGAGTAACTGGATGGTGTTGCATGGGCTTGACACAGATCTATGGACTGATTATTTGAGTTTATGGTCCCACGGTTCTGACTGAATAGTCTATTGGAGACGCCATCCATATTGCAACGACGCTTCAGGATGATTGAATTTTACCACTGACTCGACACGTATCNGGTGGTGGGGTCTTTTACATCAAACACTTATCGATGAGACCTCACTTTTAACGTCCCTCCCGGAAGACGTCGAAGAACACACCTAAGTGTGCAGGGATTCAAAGTCAGACTCGTAGGACAACCCTTTATACTCAAGGCTAGGAGTCAGCCCCGGGACCTTCCGATCAAGATGCGAGCACATCTCTTTGGAATAGTTCGTGATTTTCAGAGCAAAAGTACCCACTAGGTACCAACTTTGTTGGTCATCCAATCAGTGTCAGCTTACTACTTAACACAGCAACATCTTATGAAATGTGTAATAGACTAGTCAACCGAGCAGCCTTTTCGCATATCACAAAGTCTTTCTTCGCTGTAAATAGTAAACAAGACCCTCAGCTGCTTCATTCACTTTTCAGTATCACTTTCAAATGCCAACAATAAGAAATAGGGACATATCGTGAGGTTGACATGTGCAGTAGCATAATTTCCTTGCTTTGTTTCGAAGGAGTCCTAAAGTGCGACTTAATGCCGGCAAACAATGCCTATTTAGACGATGTGAAACAAATTTTTACTTAATATGTCAACAAAATTACTCTGAATGGAGTACTGCAGCACGTGAAGCTAATAATATGCTACGTTTTTCAGTTATAGTTAATTTATACAAAGATGTGTACAAGTATACATACTACATATGACGGTAGTAAATCCTACACCTCCGTTTGAGCTGGAAGGCAGAAAATAAACTACCCTGTCTATTCACGCATAGAACTCACCTGAATCACCCAGAGTTTAGAAAACGTGTACACCGGAGATTGGGCAAGTTCGTCATATAGCCTACGTTGAACTGATCGGGCTATTAATTGCTGTCCTTGCTGGAATATCTCCGAACGTTTAGCCACATATTCATGTGGTTTCCTCAAGGACAAAAAGCTCAATTATTTGTCCCTGAGGAAGCCTTATGACTTAATGAGCATTCACCGAAAGGTATCCCAGTAACGACGGCAAGTAATAGCTCGATTAGTGAAGTGTTTATTTATAAAATATATGGCAAGGTGAAAAAGACGTTTCATGTAATCCACAACGTAAGCAAAAACACAGACAGGTCTGACACGTTAAAAAAATAGCAAAATTAAAGTAACAAAAAACTCATTAATGTGAAATTAGTTGAGGAAAAAAATCGTGAACTTGAATTTAAACGAAATTAATTACTTTGGCGCTAAAATTTAAAAATAGGTATTCGTGAGTAAACTAGTTTCGATAAAACGTGTGACTGTACATCACTTCAACATTCCAATAGAAAGTGAACACTTGTTATCCAACAATAATACAAAAAAACTTGTTAACAAGCACTCGATTCATGGAGAACAAAACTAAAACTGTTGATTCTGAATATGGGCAAAGGTTAGCTAGCTCAAAATAACTCGCAAGAATGTAAGTAAAAAGCTCGAGTCAAGATTCCCGCAGGGTTTAATATAAATCTGTTCGTGCCTTCCTCGGCCACGGTCATCAAAAGAAAAAGCACACTGCTAGCGGACGATAGGATAGCGATTATTGAAGGGTCCGTTGACCGACCGATGGTGGACTTTTCTCGGTTCCTTCGAACGTGAATACCCCCAGGTCGGTGAGTATTTTAGGCAGACCTCACGACGGTTCCTGCGGCCACAAGTTTTGTAACGGGAGCCGTCAGCATCTTTTTTTTAGTCCCACAAACAATGCACTTTTTTGGTCAGTCTTTCTATTCCTCTTTTTCTCACTCTATCGTCTCACTCTTTCACTTTCTGGTTTATGGACTCCGTAATCTCCAGACAAACAAACAAGAAGGCGAAATATGGAAAACAGTTTCTTAGGGTACTTACACTTTTCACCAGACACGTACTCCTCCAACAGATAAACCAGACTCATGCTGCAGCAGCACGTAAAATGGAGTTTCTGTCAACACCTGTTATCTCTTCAACATCATACAATAGTTAACGTATAGAATAATATAGTACATAACGGCACAACTAGTGGCTGACGCACCTGTGACTACTAAATATGAGAAACTTGCCTAAACTGTACTTCAGAAAAGTTACCCAAACTGGACTTGCTCCTAAACTGGTACTTCTATCAAATGTTTCCTGCCTAACGAGTGTACTGATTTCAAAAGGTAGAAAAAACTACATAAGTTCCTGTTTTTAGGAATACACTCGTTGTGTTTTGTTAACTTAACATTGTAAAATTCCTCTCATAGTCAGCCCAGTCGGTCGTTGAACTGTAACAGCATGCCAAATTACAGTCTGAGTACCACGGTAAAGAGGCTGAGGTTTCGACCTAGAATCACACAAAATCACGACATAACTGCACTACGTTTCTCAAAAACACACAATAGTGTCAGCGTTGTCTGCAAGCAAACTGATGTGATCAAGTGTTCTTGCTGTTTGTACAGTAAAGCATTCAAGTTCAGAGCCTAGATACATTATCACAGTGAGTTACGCTTCACAATCTAACAAATGCATATGAAACTCCAACTACCATAGAAATTTCAATATACTTACTTTTGAAACAGACAGTATTCCTACCATAACGGAAAATCAGGATGTACGGATTTTTTTATCTATTACTCAAGAATATCGGAAATGAGAGGTACGAGAAAACACATAGCAGACTTTTAGTATAGCTTTTAGGTAACGTATGGATATATCATTCCCCAATTGTTATCAGGATACTTTTGTTTTGTTTTTATAATTAAATATACCCAGTTCACTCTGACGACGAAATGTAGATAAGATGCCGCCACTGAGATTGCGTTTCTGGACTCGTGATAATTTGGATTAAACCTCCCGGTTATTCTCCCTATGAGGCTGTGTGATAAGCGCTAAAGGTTTCAGTTGGTTTAGGTGGCGCTGTTGCTTGAGAGGTTGATTGATGCTGGTGCGCTTTGTTGCTCTGTGGGTGCCGCCTGAGTAGATTCGTCAGTCGTCACAGGAGCTACAGACTGGGTTTGAGGTTCAGTCTGTGCATTTTCATGGTAAAGAAAACGACCAATATTAGCATCACATTTTCTGTAGTTGTGATAACGGTTGTAGTTAAAGTAAGGCAAACAATTTCATCAACATACCAGATACAGTATCACTTTTACGAAAATTCAAAGCTTCTCAACGTGTTTCAGGAGTGCAGTCACACACTGTACTCGCTGCAATCGTAGTCATCAATGTAACTTTCCCAATAGCAAAGTTTTATTAGTTGCCTATAAAATACACACGACCTACCATAATGACTGTGTAAACAGCTTCTTTAAACTTTCCTAAGTTGTGGCCCTGATAAACCAACTGTTGTAGTCGAATTGTACGAACGTCCTAATCAGAACAGTTTACTAGAAACATGTTTGTAAAATACATACATGTAGGCCTAATACAATGATTTATTGGGGGGACCCATGCATCAGGGACTTACTTCCTATCAATCATCGGCTATTGTTGACATGCGTTCAGATTCGTCGGAGTTGGGAGAGGCAAATGTTGGAAGCGGACTGCTGTCTTGTCTATATAGACACGGGATTCACTTTTTATACAAGTGGTGTTCAATCCTTTGTTGTTCTGCATTTCGCAACCATACGAAAAGTTGCCTCTACGGTAAAAGCGTATTGCAGTGTTTTAGTCTCTTTCGTCTGTCTTTAATGCATCCTCGTCACACTTATAGGCTCAATTTGTGTAAAGGTTGTTGCATTAAATATGTAGCCATGGTCCAACAAACAAGAACATGGACAACTGGACAAAATACCCCTATACGTATCGATGCACTTAAAACAAACCACTCGTTACAGCAATATTTTCTGGCAAAAAGGAAGTTTGTTTTGTTCCATCACTTTTTTTCAATTTACGTCAGGCTTAAAAACAGTCCAGGTAAACAAAGCCGGATAGTTTCTTCATCCATTAGACACGGCTTTCACTTTGAAGTTTTTCACATTAAATGTTACATCATTAGAAGCACTGTCCAATCAACCACGACGACCTAATATGAACGCTGAAGCACCAAGATGACGTACCTTTCGGATACGGTTTGTTAAGTGTACAAGAAATAAACTTATGATAAAAACTTCATTAGCAACAGACACTGAATTCATGTCCCGTTTTTCCTGTGTGCAAGACGGTGAAACAAATAGATTTATCAACTTCGAAAAGATGAGAGAGTGTGCTTAAACTATCCATGTGATAGTGACGATGAAGACAATATCATAGAATAGTCTCAAACCCACAAACTCTTGCTCGAGATACGGTTGTGCTTACTGTCAGATCGAGTAGGTCGTCTATTTTGGGGGGTGATTGTGACGTTTTGTCATACAATGGAAGTCGAATGGAAGAGCCGTTTTGTGCTCGTGGAAGTGCATATTCTAATGGAAGTCGAATGGAAGAGCCGTTTTGTGCTCGTGGAAGTGCATATTCTATTTAAGAGTCAACTGGAGTTAAGAGTACGTGACGTCATACATTTCGTTACACTGGCGATCAAAAGTACAAAAAAAGTAGGAAAGTACCTCTATTCAGAGTTCTTTCCTTAACATGGTGATGCAATATTTATTAACTGTGAACTATCTGTTTAACTGAATATAGACTCTGGTTTCAACTTAAACACAGATTGCACACTTAATGGACAGCGGTTTTTAATAAATGTTGTACCACGATGTCAAGAGAAGTATGTTGAAGTGAGTTAGTGTGCTACATTTGCCACTCGTGTGTCTCTATTTGGGATTGTTGGTCACTCATGACATCACGTATTACCCGTTTATATGGTGAAATAATGCATAAATTAATATGCCACAACGTTCTGTATCTGTGTAAAGTACTTCTGGATCTTTCGGTTAAATCTGATTTTATAATCTGGCAATATAAAAACGTTATATAAGTGCATCGCTAATGTCGTGTGTAAAAATCAGAAAAAGTCACGTGGATGTATTATTCGGTTAAGTCGCAAGCAACAATTTGCAATATCTACGCTATATCATTTTTATTTTGAACAATTAATATCACCTTTCAGCTTGCCATAGCATTTTCAACAACGAATACAGGTCAGTTTGAAACAGGCAAACGAGAAAGACAGACATATATGAAGAATATTATGCNTATTCTTTTTCGACATTTACGCTAGTATTTTCAAGACGACAGTAAATTAAATTTGGTCTTACGAGGGTTGTCCGAAAAGTAAAGTATATTTGACCATAGTATAAAAAATTAATTTTCAGGTAGAAATATGTAGTTCAATTTAGTTTTAAACAATTGCCAGCTCATGAGATGAGGAAAAAACAAATATCACTTGAAACAGTTTTCGTCCAATCCTTGAAGCCCTATATTGGGTGTTTGTGGGCTCGAATCCTGTATAAGACATGGATGTTTATGATGACCCTTCATCATAAACACCACATATCATCATCTTCGACTGAGTCAAACTTCTGTCCTTCTAGGAATCTATTTAACAGACCGAAAAGACGAAATTCGTACGGTGTTGTGTCTGGACTGTGTGGCGACCGCTGAAGTTTCGTTTTCGACACATTGGCGGTGTATGGTGTCCAGAAGAAGTTTTAGTCCTTTACTCAATAAACATGTGGCTCATGTTACAGAACAACAACTACTGTGGTATGAACTTAAAGATTGGAGTTATCTCACTAAACTTAGAATGTGCGCATTCCTAGTACAATGCACNAGTATACCTTACGTTTCCGGACAACCCTTGTAGATATTGCACCGTATTTAACTGTCAAAGAGGAGACGTGGACGAGTGACCAAGAGTATATATACTACTACCGTTAGCTAAAGTGACCTCCCCTTAATAAGATATATTCGAGATGGCAAACTGTATTTTTACCGGTTTCTCTAAACCGATGCCGTCATGTTTGGTCAATAGAACTAGCGTACCGAGCTCTTCATCGGTGTTGTGGGGTTGAATCCCGCGTAACACATGTATGTTTGTGATGTCTATTTACCTCCACTGATTATACGACATTACAGTGACGCTAAAAGATCAAGTCACTGGTAGTACGACCAATTACCAGATTTGAACACATGAAGTACAGTAACACTTAAAAAATACGTGCTGGGAAAATATTGTTAACAGAGGTACGATGGGAGTGTAATTCCTGCCATTACATCCAAAACTAAAGTCATTTACCCCTCGTCGCACTGCGTGATATAAAGGATAAAAATCCTTCTTGAACTCATAAAACTTCATTGAGGGAAAAAAAAACCGCTCGCGAGCCTTTTGTTCCCAAAAGTAAGAATGATGTATTTTAGTTGAAGAAGACGACTGACTCTCACTTTCCACGCCACTACCATTCCACTACTAGAAAGAAAAAAAGTTCCATTCATGGCATCCATCCCTTCCTTTATTTGCTCTCCGTCTGTCTGTCTGTCTGTCTGTCTGTCTACCTGACTCTCACTTTCTTTACCCTTCATATCTCTTTTTGTTTTATACCTGAACACCAAAACTCGAAGGACACGT
>KZ870062.1:7249-18751 GCA_003456935.1 Machilis hrabei | reverse complement strand
ATATGACAGAATCGACGCTGGTATACTCTGGCAACGCTTAAAAGAACCCTGGGAGGAAGAGAGGAGGAAAGGGGTTTTAAAACCTCCAATTTGTAAATCCTTAGTACCTGCTGCGTTTAACTGAAGCGTTGCCAAACTAAACTTTCTTTATTTGTGAAAAGGAGACTGGTAAAGAACAAAATGGCAAGCCTGCGCACGCCCGCCGTCACAGTAGATGGTGAAACTCTGCTGTAAATGAGGAATACAAAGGAAGTGATTGACATGAGCAATAAACTGTACCTCTCACCCTTTTCACTCTCAGGGTTCAGCACATCGTTGTCAGAGTATACTGTATATAGTTGGACATTAACCGTTGTTTGGTTAGCTCTACTTGATACGTTTCGAGATATATTTCTACTCTCGACATTACTGATCCAAACGCCTGCTGAACGTGAAATCGTAGTTTCGAATCCCAGAGTCAAGACAGGAATTTCAAAGAATTTTCAGCAGCAATTTCAAGATGGCTGACGACGAGAGTAGAAATATCTCTCGAAACTCCCAATGGTCGCATAGCTGGTCATCCCTGAGTGACCTATACACAATGTGCATCTGAATTGGAGTTTGGACTGCACATTGTGCACAACAACTAAAGGACCATTTACACGTACGGATCCGTCTGATACACAGTCACACAGACAGACTGTCGCTCTCGGTTATATGTACAAACTGTCTGTTAGACGGTTTCAATGACCGACAAGTGAACCCTGACGCTAGAATCCGGGATTGGTTTACGAATTGATGTGCTGAAAGGGGTATGTTTTATGCGCATTTATAATTGCATATACTTTTAAGGACATTACTAAACTAAGTAAACTACGGATCTTTTTATTTACATCTTCCATGGCAAGCTGAGAGATATATTGCAAAAATAACTCACAATGCATATTCTATTGCCTCACTTTTAATACGAAGTGGATTTAACATTAAAAGGCGTTGGTATTTTTGATAATGTACTGTGGATCCAATAAAAACTTCTTTGTCTGTTGCAAGATATGTTCCACTCAACACTTTTATTCATGCGACTACCGACGAGTATGCGCAATAAATACTGTTAAAGCCCATTCCACATACTGTCGCATGCCGTATGTCGGAAGAAAAATCGGCCATCTTTGATCACGTGACTACGGTTGTCGTAAACATCGAAAAAAAAGTCGTAAAAGTGAGTCGTGCGCATTCGTTCTCTTTTGTGAAAGGCACATTTGTTAGCAGTGTTTTGATTGGTTGGTCTTACTACATGCTAAATTGTTTATGGATATACGATAGTATGTCGGAAGAAAAATCGGCCATCTTGGATCACGTGACTACGTTTGTCGTATATATCGAAATAAATTCTCGTAAAGCCCATTCCACATACTGTCGCAAGATGTATGTCTGAAGAAAAATCGGCCATATTGGCGACTTCACGTCCGCTTTTCCCTGCTAACCTGCGCCGTATCGTGTCGGAATGTTTGCTGTAACCATAGTCACGTGATCCAAGATGGCCGAAAGCCATTTACTGTAGCAAATTCAAAAGCATAAGGCACCATATATGGGGGCAAAGTAGATACTGCACCAAACCAAATTTTCAGCAGAAGTTAATTTCTGCTCTGTAAAAGGAAGTTGATGGGTTTCGGGCCTGGTTTGGTACTTAGAAAGGAAAGATCATTAACGATGCTCACATCACTGCCTTCAGACCAGAGGCAGTGTCCAATGTTTTAATGTAGAATCCGCTTGTTTGCAGTGTATTAAGACTATCGTTATCCCAGTAAATACACTTCAAGGAATTTTAAATACAATATATGTGGCGGCTTGAGATACCGCATGGTGCCATTCTTGAGAAGTACAGTACATATTACGACCGATTACCTGTATCACAAAATGTCTCCGTACAAACTAAGACCACATTTGCTGATCGCTATTACAATTATGGATCCACAAAATCCGTGTAACCACGTAACATACTTCAGGATTATTTAATTTTGTCACACTCTCTCTGCACAAAGCCGGTGATCTCTCTTTTATATACAAACTTATCGAAGGGACCACACTTTCTACCGTTCATCCTGGAAGACGCCTAAATTCGTACCTTAAAGCAGTGTTCTTCACAGGCAGACACTCTGAATAACTTGTTGTACTCGGCAAGGATTTGGAGTTGGACCCGGAGTTTGAGCCCAAACCGCTTCTCTTTCATGCTAATTAGTTTTTTTAGGGGAATGACAGCCCTATTCATGCCTTTCGTGTGGCAATAGCTCATATGTGTTTATACCTCCATTGTTCAATTTAAACTAAGAATCAGCACCACTCACAATCAGCTCCAAAACTAGGTTGTACTATCCTTGAGTTTGCAGACAAATATCGTGACTTCATTACTTCTGTTGAAGTAAAATGAAAACTACTAAACAAGCACGGCAAGAACATACTTTGTACCATATAAAAGTTATAATTAAAACACAAGTCTTGCTCTAGTCATTTAACTACAACTGTTACTCGATATACCGTGCTTGTAAAGGAGGTTTCACGTTACTTCAATTTCACTTATTAAATTTGGAGCTCAGTAGGTAGTGCTGACTCATGATCGGGAACAACTACTTGTCTTCTAGCTAACGATAGCAGCCCACTCTTAATTCTAACGCTCACCGCAAACAACCATGCCCCTTATTCTTGACATAAGTGAATTTAAAACACATGGTTAACTGACCCCGACAAATACAAGTTTGTTTCACTATTCTTTACCTGGATGCATAAAACTAGCTTTAACGTAGATATCAGTATATAGTAAAGGAATAATATTCCTACGTGTTTGTAACTCTACATACTTAAGGTGTTTTTTGCTACACGTGTTAGCTTTTTCTTTTTTTTTTTTTTTCGTATAACAAAAGCAAATACAAGGCAATAGAAAAAAATGTTACTGTGGTACCGCTCACTAACATCGCCTCTGAATAATGTTCTATAATTTACTGTTACCACCGTTTCCTATTTTTCTACCAAGTTTCATTTTCTAACGCCTTTAGATCTGTTTTCACTCTCACACGACATCTTTGCTATATCTAACGATCAAAGAGACTGTTTCCCATCCTTTGGCCATGAAAATGTTACTTTCATTCATTCACTGTACTCACTTTCCCTGATGTCCCAATTCTTTGTTATCCGGATTAAAAAAACTAGTTTCCATTTCTTTCATCAGTGCAGACTGTTGAATATTTTTTAAAGAATTCTTCCCAGTCCGACATTTCTCATTCGCCGTTTACGTTGTTATTCAGGCAGGATTTTTTTTTTACCAACGCCACATTTAAACAACTGTAATGTTTCTTAGACACGAGAAGAAACACGTGTTTAGCAAAAATAAAACACTTTCTATAGATGCAACATGAGCTGCCACCAATTCAGGCAAAGGGACTAGTGACAATCAAGATTTTTACCAACAGAATATGCTACTCCAGTTCTACATTTCCCCTCGATTTTCTAAACTAAGTAACTGTCTACCGTCATCTGTTTTCCATGAAACGTACAGTCCTCAAACCTTCAAAACAAATGTTCATAAACACTAAGTTCTTCCTATTTCTACAGTGTATGCTCCTTTTTGGCACATTGTATTTTTCACTTTCGTGAGTTGTTCCACATAAAAAAATACAACTGACGCATTCCATGATACCAAAATTGACACCTGTAACAAATATATTTAAATTACAGTATGCTTTATTATATTCCCACATTGTCTACCCCATTTTACAATGCAAATCTTTTATATTCCCAGCGAAATAATATGTGGACATCTGTCCGGTCGCAACTCATTTATGGAACACCCATATCACAATCAGTCACCTTTTCATGAAGGAAAGTTATACCCCCTTATATATCTACTTTGAGGGATTCTGGATACGTCTACCAAAATTCTGAAGTGCATATATACAGTACCAGCATCGATTTTGTCATATCCAAACGAAACGTAGCGCAAATTTCGTTTCGCTTAAAACGCAAATTTTCGTTCACTTACCAAGCTACGAAAAATTAAATTCGCTACGTCTTTCAGGCGAAGCCTGAAAGACGTAGTAGCGAATGTAATTTTTCGTAGCTTGGTAAGTGAACGAAAATTTGCGTTTTAAGCGAAACGAAATTTGCGCTACGCTTCGTTTGGAAATGACAAAATCGATGCTGGTACTGCAGGGTGCCCATTTGAAACTGTCACGCCGAATAGAAAATGAGCCAGGTAACAGTTGCGTAGTATCAAGACGTAGACTTAAAGTACCAAACATCTGTTTTCCATTATGTTTATTTACGAGATAAATAAAGCTGCTGCTCTTTTTATCTTTTGAAATGGAAGCCCATTTTTACCTAATTTTTTGCATATCTTTTCAAGACCTTTCAAAACAGATAGATACAGAAAGTTGTATTTCCTTTTAGCAATAACCACAAATCTCGACTTATAATTCCATTATCTGAGACAGACAACCCCAAACCATGTCACTCACGAAATGCGCCAGAGATACGATTAAAAAATCTGCTGTTTTTGAGTTAGGATGTACTTTTTAGTTACGTAAATTACTTTTTATTACCATGTGTTTTGTTCACACATAATTACTCTTTACTATCTATACTTTTTTAATAAATATTAGTCTGGTTGTGCTCACATACGAAATAAGTTTGCAACTACAGAACACGTGCGTTTCCTTCCGGGTAGAAGGTTCACTTCTCACGCTTAAATGTCGGTAGGACGATGGCATTTCCCACAAGGCTTGCAGGTGAACCGATGCTAATTTATTTTCCCATCGTTTAAAAAGCCAAAAGACATGGAGCTAACCATTACGACTGTTGCATGCTTACGCCTTATAGTCTTAACAACGTCTACCTATTTCAGAGGTCCTATTATAGGTCTTGCAATAGCTAGAAAAGTTAAGCCGTTTAAATAAATACAATTCCTAGTTCACTTTGAACCTATAATTTTCATAAAGTTTCTGGCGAGGGCTGTACCAAGTACTTTCACTACACTCCAATCCCCAAAGACCACACGTAACAACCCGTTTTCATATTTTTGATTCTAGTTGAGGACGTCTTTTAAGTACCTTGACTGAAACTCACCAAGGTAAAAAATGCTAAAATCTGTTATAGACCAATTTGGCCAGATTCCAATTGAGGATATCTAATAAATCCCTGGAAACCTACCAGACTGTGTAAGCTGTGTTTGATTAGTTTCCAGTTTTCAATCTAGGATATATTACAAATATCACGATTAGGAACTTACCAAACTGAGAACTATTCCAGTCTATTTGAGAGTACTTTAAATTCTGGTAAGTTTCCAATCAAGGATATCTAATATACACAACCAACGACTGGAAATTCAACAAATTGTAAACTTTTTCGAATCATTGTACTTAAGATATCTCTGACTGGAAACTGGTTAATTAGCGATGCGACAACATATTCTTTTCTCGGGAGGCTCTGCCCCTCAAAAGCACCATTCTCATAGCGTTTGTTAAAAAACACAGCAGGTAAGAGTTGAAAAACATACAATACCAATGCAGAAAGTATCAGGTGTATCGGGTCTAAAGCTGGCTTTACACGATACGACGAGACATACGGTTCATCACATAGGTCGTCCGTACGAGTCGAGATGTACGACAAATCATCGGATTTTTTGATTTCGTCCAATTTTTTCATCCGACCATTCGTAATTGAACAGGTCCGGTTTTTCAAACGTCGAGTCATATGGTCGACTGTAGCGCTCGATGTGGTGGTAAGGAGAAGCTTGATAGTAAACTAAGAATTTATGAATGCAGGCCTACCTGTATCACACAGAGTACATTATGTAATATTAAAACATTTTTTTTTTTTTAGTTTTTTTGGGACGGTGGAACCACATCATAAGTAATTCCAGTACAACACCATAACTTGTTTTTTTAGGATAATAATAACAGGCTTATATGCTGAATCTGGTGTATGGCTAGAGAGCATCCCTTTACACACAGTTCATGTACTTCATGAATAATGACATTAACATCAACAGCTGCCAATATTTCTATATCTTCGTCAATCCGTAGTTGTTAACAAGTTACATTGCAGTCTCGCGATCTCCGTGATTTTTCGTGAAATCGGAGAGAAGTCAACGTATCACTGGTCGGATGGTGTAAAATCGAATGGAGCTCTTCGTCCCAACAATCGTACGACTAGTCGTGTTAAATGCATTTCGTACACTCAATTATACGTTTCGACGTATCGTGTAAAGCGGGCTTTACGGTTATATCAGGTTAAACAGGTTTACTGGGTGTATGAGGTACCCGATTATCTCGGGTACTCGACACCCGCCTAAACGGGTAAACCCGTATACTGAAAAGTATCGACCGGGCTGGTTATCGGGTACCCGGGTATGCAAACCCCTAATTGGAAACTGCTTTAAAACAATTACAGCCGTTTCCAATTAGGGTATTTACAAGGTACTGTACCTTCGAAACTCACCACACTAAAAACATTTTCAAAACTGTCTGGAATCTCGTAGTAATAGCCTCATATAAAAGCACAATTTACAGAATAATAGTAGGAGAGATTAGGCTGACAATTTTTAATAAGGATCGAAACACTATTATTTTTTCCATGGCGAATAGTAGATGTCGATAGTGACATGTCAACAGCTCCTGAATTGTTACGGTCCATGAATCAATTTTTATTGTTGCATTCGTTTATGATGACCAAATAACATGAGCAATCTCAGTACGTGCTCTTTCATATCTGACAGCTATTTGATTAAGTGTCAATAATACGGAGTTCAGCAGAGCCGTCTGTCGTCGCAACTGGTTCTGGAACTACCCCTCAATGACCGCAGGCGCATAAAAATAGCACGTGTCAAAATAAGCTGGATTAAACGCGGCTGTGGTTGATTTTCAACTATTATGCATTTCTTGCAAATCGAAGCCTGTTTGAATGTAATTCATTATGAAATCCCACAAGAAAATAATAACCAAGACGACGATGACAATGAAAAAATTACACTTTCACTCGTAACGATCATAAAAAATTGTTAATAGCGGTGTCATAAACTCAACGTTTCCTTTTCTTCCCTTTTTTAATGTGTAATTCTTTCATGAGCTTTAGTTTTGTTCGGTTAACATTGGAGAAATCAGGAAATGAGGAGGCAAAATCTATTAGTTTCTTAACCAAGACGTTTTGTTAATAAATATTACCGTCCTGTCGTCGGCAAAAATCATTAAAGTCAGTTAATCAGCTTCTCCGGTTTGTAAATTGAATATCCGTCGTGAATGACCTTCGCCGTGAACAGGACGCCAAGCACTACCCAATATTTACAGGGAAAGGCGTTAGATAATTATGATGCATTGGTTTAGTTCGTGCCGACGGTACTGTAGCTGTGTAATTATCACATACAGTGGCGTAGTGCCCACGTAAGACTTGTAAGTCCGCCTTACACATTTAAATGAGTAGAAAACACCTGTAATTCCCATATTCATCATGTGAACACACATTAAACTATTATAATTTAAATTAAACAGTTAACTAAGCAATTCAGGACTTGTTTTGAGGCGAGTTTTTGCCTTGTAACTTGGCAACGCTGCGTTGTAAGGCTTCTTGAGACGCCTTACAATGGAGACAAAGGGAGAAATGATTTGGACACGACCGGCGCGAGGGGTGTTAGCTTACGTAGTAGGTTCTCAACCCTTGTCTTTTCAAGAGTCTGTAATGCGCCTGACAGACTCACGAGATTTGCCGACTGCAGCCGACACAACACGTGGTGAAATGAATGCGTGTCTGTGTATCTTAAAAACGCTTTTTTACAAGTGTTTTCGTTTTGATTAGCTATTCAATTACGGTACAGTTTAAAAGAGGCTTTCCGGTAAATGATACGTTCTGCTTTTATTCTTAACTTAAAGTAGTTAAGATATTGTAGTTAATAAACTAACATAATTCATGTGGGTGGAAAGAAGCAGAGTGAAAAACGAACAAACTATTAACGAATGACGGCCGGCCGATTAAATTACTGTTCTACAAATAGTAAAAACGTTGATTTTGCTCCTTGCAAACCAATGCCAGTGTTACTTTCATACAAACAACTAATAAAAGGGTTATAGTGTGTAGTAGGCTATAATCCTAATACACGACCTATGCCATGAACTTTGTATTTCTTAAAAGGGACATGCTTGGTGTGCCGCCCTCGTGACTAAGTACATCAACTTTGTGTTTTCACTCGTTGAAATATCTATCATGAACAACACGAAGCAGCCAAGCCCTAGAAACGTGTGGGCCAAAAGCCATCACGCCACACACGTGTTCAGCAAAGACATTTGGACAGGTCGGGAGGTGGTTGGTGATGGTAACGTCCTTGCGAAGTCACAGAAGGTCATTTCCAAGTATGAATCACGTCTCTTCACGGGATGCGACATACTGTGTGTACGTACAGTGAATGCTGACGAGTATGAGAGAAATGACCTTTCCGTTTTGTCTACTCTAGATTCATATCACTAATGGACAATTATGTGTATTATATAGAAATTTGAGGCAATACACAACGATGTGATCATACCCATCTATTTATCCTCCAATGTGGAATTTGTCTTAGGTCCTACAACTTAAGAATGTTTTCTATAGATATGACAAAAGCTGCAGTATTTTTGATCCATATGTATTTGTTTTTTAAAGTGACCTCTATTACACCATTTTTATATTACCAGAAGTTATCACACGTTGTATAGTACAACTTGTAACTACGAACTTTTTTAACACATAACGTTAAATATAGTGACTTCAGAATGGAAGTAAAGACGATATAATGCTTACTACTGTATAGTGTTTTTTTCATGTCATATATAAGGAATATTAAATATTTGTCAGTATACTGTACATTATTTGAGTATTAATAAATTAATAAACTGAGTGCACAACTATATAATGTACACTGAGTTAGCTTTGCATTAGGAACAACCCGTGATTTACATGTTCGGAGCGATAACGAAATTCCACGTGACATCAACGTCATGTACCACTACTATAAAATGGACCTAGAGATGAGCGTCGGGTGCCATGACTGGTATATCAGCAACGACGTACAACAGCGATGCAGTTCAACCCATTTCCACATGCACCATACTTCCCTTCGCAGCCGGTGGGTGCCCAAGATGACGGAAAAGCATCGAAAACAACGCCTCGCATGGGCAATGGACCTTCGACAGATGGAATAAGTTCGTCTGGAGTGATGAGTCTCGTTTCATGCTGCACCATGATAATGGCCGGGTTCACATTGGCGTAAACAACATGAAGCCTTATCCTCTGGTTGCACAGCTGGAGTTCAACAGGACGGTGGAGATGGTGTTCTGTTTTAGGGATTTTTTTCCGTTGGTTATCATCTCACAAACACTGAATCGTGAACGCTTACAGTACAGGGACTTGTTAGCCGACCATCTGTCTCCATACATGTAACATATCTGCAGAACGTCTACCCCGAACACAGTGCCATCTTTCAACAGGACAACGCATCTTGTCATCGGGCTCGTATAATTAATGAGGGGTTGGAAGAACACGACAACGAATTTGCCACATTGGCTTTGCCCCCCAAAGCCCCTCACTGTAACCCTGCTGAACAAGTGTGTGTGTTTTGTTAGAATGGGGTGCGAGGACTGCTAATCCTCCTTCACAGAATGAACGTGAACTGAGTTGCCGCAGCAGACATGGCTCGAGTTACACAAAGAGGATGTTCGACACCTTGTGGAATCTGTTCCTAGGCGTCTGCGAGCCGTGACTGCACAAAGAGATGGACCAACTTGGTATTAGGTAGGTGTTCCTAGTGCAAAGCTAACTCAGTGTGTATCTACATAAAAGAATCATTGCAATCCTTTGCTTACATTGAACACAAAACATACATGAAAAAGGGCTGTTTCTTCAATTTGTCTATGCCTTCCTGTGAATTTAATTTGTTTAAAGACTGTATCTAATTTAGGAACAAATTCAATCCCCAAACATATGTTAAATTATTGGTTTCTCAAAGATGCAAAATCAATTAACTAACTTCGACATATTTACTATAATTACCTATCTTTTCCTTCTTGCAGACAGAACATGGTTGTAAGAGCGAGCCCACTTTTGCTGTGGGCTCTTCAACTTGCTGTCCTCTTCACTACATGTATTGCAGGTAAGATGCTGTTTATTATTACCTCTTATATAGTAAAATAAGTTTAGATGTTGCCATGTTTTAATGATTCTGAAAAACCAGTGATGCTTACTGTGAATAGGGCACATCTCCAGAGCTCGTCATGGAAGTGCTATACTATTTATTTTTGTAATTCTTCTAAGAAAAACAAAAATTGATAGTTTCCTCCTCCCTGGCATTATTACAAGTGTACACAGAAGAGAATACACGTGAGGGGTCTTTGCCACACTTTAACCCATCTACTGTTCACCAAGAAATGCACCTGCAGTAATCTTAAGAATTTACAATCCTTTAATGTCACAGCTGCATTCACACCTTTCCTTAAGCAGGGCCATATTAACAGGCTTGCCTTGAAGCTAGCAATGATGTTTTTAGACCTCTGTCTGCAGTTTATCTATGTGGGTGGAGTGATGACTTTTAAATTTCACTCTTGTTTTGGCATGTGGTTTCTGAGTACACTGTCAAGTCAACCGATGTAATAAGTTTGCTACATGATAATGCTTGTCCATATGCAAATAATCTGACAGTAATACAATGAACAATCTGCAGTACTAATATTTTTTCCATGACTTTCATTAGTTTTTGCCAATGAAAAATCACACAGGAAACAGGAAATTCATAGCAAATAATATACACACACCCCCACACATATATTTACTGGATAATTATTTCATCCTCTCTTGGGACTGGACTTAGGATCTGTGTAACCCATTCTCCAGCGCACGTTAATTATTTTTCTGGCCAAATGGTCTAAGGAGTGCAAATCATCAACATGATCTAGAGAATACTTTTTTTTACAGGTCTTAAGTTCAATCTCAAGCGAGGAGGAAATAATTACGTAAAAAACTAGTAAGCAAAAGTCTAATGGAAGGACCATCTGCATTGCATTGACACTTTAGGACAATGAAATTTTGCCACTCGTTCGAAATATAGATATTAGGGGTTTCTTTACATCAAACACTTATCAGCAGGACTCTTTCTGCCTTAATGTCCCTTTCATAATACACCTACGATCATATATTAAAGTGGAATGCTTCACAGGCAGATTCGTAGGATAACACCTTGTACTGACAGCTAGAAGTCAACCAGCAAGTTTGGACAGGGACTGTAATATTACTTATATCAACTACACGGTTTTTACAAAATATGTCATGATGAAATATAAACATCCACGGGCACCGATTGCACAGGTGCTTGAACACCCAATATAGCCCTCAGAAGGGGTGCTGTACACTAGGGTGGAGTGAAAATATCGAATTTTGTACTACGGCAATGGGGTATATGTCAAAAGTTGTGGTTGTGCTTCATTAACAACTGTGTAAAATTTCAAAACTGTGAAA
>KZ870059.1:42309-57799 GCA_003456935.1 Machilis hrabei | reverse complement strand
TTGACCATAAAAACATGGGGGTACACACCTAGATTTCCACGATAGGACAAGAACTAATGTAGATATGAGAAAAATTAAAAGTTTCTGTAATGGCAACAGCTAATTTGCATATTAATGGATTTTATGGGAAATGCTCAAAGGTGTCAGGGCGACACCCTTCCTAGTATTGTTTATTTGGGTACAAAGATCATCAAAATGTAAAAATATTTTATGCGGGCCGAAATGCACGGTACCACTCTCCGACTGCCGGACTAACAAAAACCATAAGTTAAAACAAGAATGGCTCCAGTAATGATTTACCACAAACACATGTGAAAGCAATTGAATTATGTGTCACTTCAATTGAAAACGATTTGGCAGTACAAAGTTTGTTGGAAGGAGAAGAGCTTTCACGAAGTCTGACGAGGTTTAAATTAAACATGGAGATGGACCCAACTGCGTTGAATCTGGCATCAGTAGAGAAATAAATATTTTTGTTCTTGGCCTTGAAAACTTGAGTGCTGTATCTGTTGTATATTTCATAATGATGAATGTCTAATGTGATTTTATGAAGACAACTTTAGCTGGAAGTAAATAGTTGTTGAAACATTCATTGACTTTGGTGACAAGTAAACAATACATTTTATTTTATTTCTCACTAACAGAAGAAAGTGCAAGTTAAATGTGGTTTTCTCTTTTTTCCCCATTGAAATTTATGTTTCCGATTTGTCTCATTTTAAAATGTTTTTGGAATTGTTTTGTGTACTTTTGTCATATCACTTTAGAAGAAGAATGAGATAATTTAAAAAAAACACCAATTGTCCAAACTCAGATCAGATGTTTCTTCAAGTAAAACAACAGGACTGATACAGTAAAATCTTGTTACAAAGTTCCTCAGTTTAACGTAGTTTTCAGATTAACGTATTTTATTGAAATCCCCNGCAAATTTCCTATTGAATTAATGTTAAAATGTTTCAATATAATGTATTTCAGATTAACATATTTATTTTCTCTCTCCAAAGTATATATTTGATTACCATTGTAACGTACAACCCATTTTCTTATCACAACTGATAAGAGAAAGTGAAATTCCGAGATTAAATGCAATTGCGGAATGCATGAATCCTGCTGACGCAGATGTCGTCCCGTGAAATACGTGTTTTGCCTTGGGCAATCACATGTCAAACAAAGCGGCTGCTTTTGCTGCCTTTAGTTTAAAATTGATTAGTGTTTACTTTTCACATAAAAGATCTTATCAGTTACGTGAGTGCAAGTGACAGAACAACTATTTGAACTGCCATCACAGTTTTCAAAGATAAATAGGTTTACTTTATTTCCATTAGTTTAAACTCAGACTTTGGTATTTTCAAAGAATACAAAAGAGTTTTTCTTTCTGAATGTCCCCTCTCCACAGGACAGCATACTTTCTTTCTCCAATCTTTGTCAGGAAGCCAGCCACTAATGACAGGTTTGCCAACTTCACCGAAATACGCACGTACTGAAGAACGCACGGCCAAACTTGGATGTGCCGGCAGTTGAGCGTCCGTCTGCCGGTAAGACCGCGGATATGGACTTTGTGATAGCTGGAAAAGCACTGATAGCTACCAATTTCAAATGCAATAATTAATAATCGAGACAATGATACTTTGTACCCAGTAAATTATTAGGCATGTTTTAAAGCAAGTTGCATAAAAATTGAATAATATTTGAAGACTTTACAAATAAAAATTCACTTTTCGACTTGAAAAATGCGTGCCGTGTTTTGATGTTAATTTCATTTTCGGGAGGTTGCCAATTCAAAATGCAGTAATTAATAACCAAGACAGTTATACATTGTATGTAGTCTTTTAAAGCAAGTTGCATAAAAATTGAATAATATTTGAAGACATTACAAATAAAAATCCATTTTTTGACATGAAAAAGTGTGCGTATTTTGCCGTAATTTCGTTTTCGGGAGGTTGCTAATTCCAAATTAAGTAATTAGTAATCAAATTAGTAAATTATTATACACAAGTGATTTCGAAAGTGGTGAAGATGTTAGTGATCTCTATGAACATGTGAAACTGTTCCAGATGAAGTGCAACACTTAATAAATGATGTAGAACAGTTTGTAACAAAGACCATTATAAGCAAACAAAAACAAAGTAAAATAANATACTTTTTCAAACAGTGAAATCACTGTCTTCTTGTGTATTGATAAGTGGTCACATTAATAAGTATTTGACACAGCTTTTTGCCAGTAAAGTAATACATTAGTCATCATATCAGGTGTATTATTTTCCATATCCAGAATGCTACATTGTTAATAGTGCGGTTTTGCCGCGGAAGTTTCAATATAAAGTACTTTCATTATAAAGTATAAATATGCCTAGTTGACTGAAGTACGTTGTAACGAGATTTTACTGTACTGTTTTTGGACAGTTGAACCCAAATGCTGACAAGGACCTGCATAGTGCCAGCAGACCCACGTTACTTGTTGAATATTCTGAAATAGGCTGCTTACTTGTCTTGTAAAACTGCCCCCATGTTCCAGAAACATCTCTATAAATAACTAGATTTCTTACTGCTTAAATATACAGTCTGACAACACTCAGTGTTGATCTTTGTATTTTTTCCATGGAAATTCGTGGAAAAAATGTAGAACATTAGTAGGTCATTTTGTGGGTGAAAAGCTTGACCGTGTAAGGATGACACGAGACACTTTGTCTAGTGGTACGAACATGGGTAGTAGCAGGAGGAATCAAAGTTGTGAGAGACTGGACGATGGTGTGAGAGAGAGTGTAAAGAACTGTAAGGCCTGATAAGGTCATACGAGGAGTAAATATTTTTATAAATAATACTTAATCTAAATTTAAAGGTTTATTTAATTACCTAATATTCATAGTTAAACAATGCATCTAATGAAGTCTAAATATTAACACATTTCAGTCCGGATTTGTATGCAAAAACAAATGCCAAAATATGCAAGAAAAATTTTAAAAATATGCAAAAATGAATGCCAAAATAATGAAAATATGCATGAAAAATTTTTAAAATATGCAAAAACAAATGAACAAAATTCAAATCAAATATATATTGTGTGGAAAATCTTGCCTTATTCATGGCTGTTACATTATATAAGGAAAGTAATCCTGAGATTTTCTTTTGTGAAGCTCCTACGTCTGTCAGTGAAGAATTTTGCAACCGAAGAATGATTTACGCGCTCAAGTACTTGAATATTTAGTAGGAATGATTTGGCACCTGCTTTCATTGCACCAACTACAGCACTACATACACTGCCCTGCTGCATCTGTCTCATGTCTCCTCTATTGAAATCCAGATATTAGTTTTTGCGTGATGTAAACTCGTCCGCAACCCTTTTGTTTGTGCATTTTTCTAAGAAACCCCGAAGCTGCACATTATTCAGTTTCTACAGTGGAATGTCGGCACCCACTAAAGCTAAACACAAATCTTTAGAAAAATTATCACTTGGACTTGATTGTTCAACTGTTGATTTAAAGAAGATTTGTTGTTTAACCCTGTCTGTCCTTATGATGCGCTATATTAATATGGCGCACAACTTCGAATTTGTTCTTCGCAGAAACACTCTTTTCGCACACCAAACAAAACAATATTTTACCATTTTCACTAAATATATTACTTCCAAACTAGTTTATATATTTATGTAACAAGGCAGATTGAAATGTTTTTGTAGGTGGCATTCCTCAATTACACTTATGCACCATTCACATACAAATTCTTCCACCTCCAGATATCAGTGGTCAAAGTGCAACTAACAAGTAAGCTGATAGATATTCTCAGTCTGAGTGACTCAAGATCTTTGTTAACTTGGGGAACCATGTGCCTAAGGCTGATTGGATTTGCTTAACTCAATGGGGATTGATTCACTGGTTTGCCACCAATTTTAACTGCAATATTACTGAATCGCCCACAGACATGCACGATAGTTTTGTTTTATTTTATACCCAATTGAATGCACAATACTAGTAATTAGCCAGTGACAGAAAAGCGACAAAAAATAATTTAATACGACAGTTACAGGTAAAATATGAATTTTTAACTTAAATATTAAAAAATGCCTTATAAATTAAAAGTAATTAATATGCATTTTCCCCAAAAATATGCTATTATATGCACTATCAAATACACTTCAAATGGTCTGTGAGGGTGTAACTTACACAATTGATCATTTCTGAATATCTTTAGATGCATAAACAAGACATTGCATTTTGCATACAAATCCGGTCTCTAATAATAACTATGTGAACAGATTTAATCCACTTTTGTAAATGTTAAAAAAGGTATCTACTAACAAAAAGTGTTCATCTTCTGTAGTTCATTTCCTTATCTGAAAGTATCTTTACTGTCTCATGTGTAAACTTCCAGAGACTGAAATACACAGATCTTTGACCTCGGCTCGTTTCAGATTTGTTTGCCACCCTTGTGTCAACCCTCGATAAACTGAAACCGATCATATTTTTTATACTTGACGAGGTGGATTGCAAGCTTCGAATTTAAATTTGATTTACTCTTAATTTGGCCAAATTACTTTTGTTATTCAATATTACAATTTTTCCCACTCTCTAAAAAAAATAAAAAGTTGAACATGTAGTGAAATAAATTCGGTAACTGCAGCATCTTCAGTTTCTTCAGGGAATCACTTGAAAAGTTAACCAATATCTGATGTACACTTGTTATTTTGTATCTGCCTATGCTTTCAATGTCTTCATATTAATAATTTGAGATTCGCTAGTTTGCATTAGAAATAAAAATGAACAATAAATGGTATTTAAGTGAAAAATTTTTAAAAAAACTGGATATTTGAAATGTTAAAAACCAAAAGGAAGACTTGTCTATAGCATTCGTTTAAATAATGATGTCTGTTTTAATTCCTCTCTTTCAGTTCTCGACCAGATGATTTTTGGACATGAAGAATGGAGCTGGACAAGAAAAATCTTATTACGATCGTAAATTAAGAACTGTCAACGTGTGTTTCCACTGTTGATAAACTTCTCCCTAACCTCCCATTTTTCAGGGCTGAAATCAGATGGTGTGCATATAAAAATGTTTGAACAATTTGAAGGATGCAAGTGACCTCAAATGTCTTGAGTGTCTATTTTCGTAGTCTTTCAGTCACTTAACACATTGCGTTCATAAAGACTGCACTTTCCCACACTACTGTCAAACATGTTGGTTGAACATAGCCCTGTTTATTAGTAGTCCTATGATAATTTCCATCTTCTCGGTGCAAGCATCTGGCATCTAAAAACATTTTCTGATGACATAAATTTGCTGGATTGATTTTCTACCATGCTTCCTGCACATTTAAGAGAAATTCATAGACAGGCATGCTTTTAAGTGCAGCTTACGGCACCTCAGATACACAGAGTGACCGTTGATCTGGGAATAGTATGGAAATTGCTCTTAGAGAAAGTCATAAAAATACCTGGAAAATTAATATGTATTCTGCTTGTAATCAGATGCTACCATTATTAAATTTGCGAATACAGTTAAATCTCGTTAATACGTTTTCGAGGAGCAGTGACAAAAAATTATAAAATGAAAAGCATATGAAACATTATTACCGTATTTCTTTGATACTAAGCCAGCAGCACTTTTGTTCAGGATAGAATTGCTTGATAACGGGAGCAGCTTAGATTCGCATGTTTTTGTTACAAGACGTCTAACCGTATTTCTTCGAACCTAAGCTGTACCTTTTTTCCCAAGAAAATGTGTCTTCGTGTGTGTATGTTACCAAATCTTTTGTAAGACCATATTTCTGCCAGAAATTAATACATACCTGTAATATGTTCAACTTTATTAACCTCCTTTTAATGGTTTTCACTGTAAAGAATGGATATTTATTTGTTGATTCCTTTTTTCTTTCCACTTTTTGTTGTCCTCTCTACCTCTGTTTATGAGTTTGATGAATCATCCTCTTTCACCTTACCTCTGTGGCTGGGCATATTGCTGTGAGAACACTGCTCAAGGCTACAATGTCATGGAGTGAAGAGGAGAGAGAAGGGAGAAATCCTTGCTTCCCAAGCAAGCAAGAAAGAAAGAGATGAAAACAACACAGCATGAGAAATCATATTTGCCAGAAATGTGATTTACGAGGATAGCAAATAAATAAATATCTATTTGGTGTTTGTGCGAATTTACGCTTAATTATGTCGGCAATTTGTACGAGGGCGTATTGAAAAGTAATGCCTCCATCGCTATAACTTTATTAATAATGGATATATTGCTTACATATTAGTGTGAAATGATAGATTAAACTGTCCCCTACTCACCAATATAATCACTTTTCCACGTAATCGCCGTTAAGAGCGACACATTTACGCCAACGTACTATGCTTTGTAAAAGTCCGTCACGGNAGAAGTCTGAAGTTTTCGAACGGCACCATTTCCTCGCCTCCGCTATCACCTCTGCATCCGAAGAGAAACGCATGCCCTTGAGATGTTCCTTAAGCTTCGGCAAGAGGAAAAAGTCACAGGGCGCAAGATCTGGGCTATAAGGTGGATGAAGTAAAACGTCTTGAAACCCAATCTTCTCTAGTGCTGTACGTGTTTTCAGACTTGTGTGAGGACGAGCGTTGTCATGATGCAGAATTGGCTCTTTGTCTGGACGAACCCTACGCAAGAATCGCTTCAGATTTGATAGGGTAGCAACATATCGTTCTGAGTTGACAGTACAGCCACGTTCCAAAAACTCCATATGAACGATACCATCAAAACCCCAGAAAATGGTAATCATTACTTTCCCGGGAGATGGCATTGTTTTGAATTTTTTCGGTTGCGGTGATTCGATTCAACAGGATTTTCGTTTTTCACAGTCCTTGCCCGCCTCCTAACAGTACTCACATCAACACATGAATCGTTGTACACGGCATTCAACCTTCGATGAATATCAATGGGCGCTACACCCTCCGCAGTAAGAAATTCGATAACAGCTCGTTGCTTTAACCGCACATCACTGTAGTCCGCCATGTTTAGTACTGTCGTGCGCAGACGCAATGTTGCTGTGAATCGCCGCTAGGGTGACTTGTTTACAAGAGTTCCACTACATGACTAACCACTTTTGAGACTGTCTGGCCCATCATTATAATAGTTATAGCGATGGAGGCATTACTTTTCAATACGCCTACGTATTACCACATAGTCGGTACTTCTGTACAAGCTGTTTTTTGTTTCATTTCTCAGTGTATAGTTTTCGTGATTACTTAGGTAAGTGTATTTCAGGAGGGTGAAGACTACTTTATAAGTACCGGTAAATGCATTTTCTTCATAAAACACTGTTTGATTCTTTTAAAAACACAACTGGCACTGCAGCTTAGATTTATAATTTCACTTTTTTTTTTGCGCATATCAAAATTTGGGTGCGGCCTATTATCGTATGCAGCTTAGATTCGAAGAAATACGGTATTTTTAAAAGTTATTTGTCATTTGTTATTACCCTAATTAATGCAAACCCTGTTTTAAAAATATTTCATAAAAACAATCATAATAGGAGTGACAAAAAATAAAATTAGGCCACACAAAGCGGAAGAAAAATTAAAGAGGAAACAAGAAGGGTAATGAACATCATGGAGTTCAACTTTACAGTTCCTTCCTGCAGACCGCAAGAACAGTGCTGTTGTCTCCTTCTACCAGCACGCATTGTCAGGATGCCAGCTAAATACTAACATACCGGCGAGGCAAGTACGCAAACTAGGAAGTAGCTCGACCGGCAGTAACAGAAACCAGACTCTCCATCAATTTCCCGTTTCTCACTCACTCACTCACTCAGTTCGCTGTCCTTTTCTCTTTCAAGCCCACCAGTGAAGTGGGAAAGAGGGAGGGCAGGTGGGTCTGTGAGAATCTTTAGCAGTCACTGAACATGGAGAGGGAAAAAAAGAGGTAGAGTCAGACTGACAGCTTTATTGATGGATCCATGAGAGCAGGCAGAAACTGACACTAGTTACCAACACATTTCTACACTTTCACTTCACGTGAAGCAGTAACACGAGTCATAAAATTCTTGACAAATGATACATGAAAAGAAAAGCATATGAAAGTGAAACCATTATTAAAGCACAACGTATGATTGAGAAATAGATAACATTGTTTTTATGAGGTTATTATTGGGAACTAAATTAAAAACGTATTTACCGGGAAAACATATTAAACGAGATTTTACCGTACAGAAACTGGCAGTTGAGATAATGTAAGAGGTGTGTTTATCGCAGAGTGGGGTAGGTGGAAAGCGTGATATTGAGAGAAATGGGCGGGTGGGTGTGTTCTGACTGAGGAATTAAGAGAAGGGCAAATTTCTTTTTTTAATGTGTTTGGAGCTGCCTAAATTAGCACGAGAAAAAGGTGTAAAGGTCAGTTGAGGGTGTCTTTTATCTTCTCATGTGCCATCAGATTGTTAGCTTCCCACCCCCACCATCTTGTGAAAGAGATAGTGGCCATTTGGATAAACAAAGAGAGGAATAAATGATGGAAAGGCAAAAGAATCAGATTATGCTCCTAAATCTAAATTAATTTCCACTACCTATATTTTAGCTTTTTTTTTTTTTAAATATCTTTTCTGAGCTTTTCTTTATTCTCCTATGCTTCACGTTCTTTCTGTAGATTTTCTTATGCCACTTTTGTTATCAATTCCGATTTATTTCTTTGTTCCTGTTTCCTCTCCTTTCTTCTGCATTCCTTTGTTCCTCTTCCCTCTCTACCTTCTACATTTCTTTGTTCCTCTTCTGTCACCTGTATTAGTTTTTCTCACTGACCCTGTCTTTCTTACTTTACCCATTCTTATTTGCTTTCACCTCTCATCTATATTTCATCATACCTCATTTTTCTCTATTTTGTTATTAGCACATTATTTTCACTATTCTACCTAGTATATTCCCTCTTTTAAAATAATTTATCCTTGTCTTTCTTTTCTTTGCCCTCTGCCTTTTCTACTATTATCCTTTTTGTCCANTTTCTTAACTCATTTTTTCCTCTGTGTCCTTATACATTTTTAATTAATATTTTCTTCGTTCTCTGACTTTCCGCTCTATCTATTTCTTCCTCCTTGCTGGCTTTTATGTTCTTCCAGTAGGTCCACACAAGGTTTCCAGATATTTTTATCAAGAGTAAAGTGTTAAGACTCAGCACTGTCTAACTGCGAAACTAGATAGAAATGTCTCGAGTGTAATCACAAAAAGTTTATTTAGTTAGTTTTGGTTAAAGTAAGATGAAATCGGAAATAAAAGCCGTATAGAACATTCGTTGTACCAAATAATAGTTATATTTAAATCGCTAAAATCAAGACTATATTGATAGGAAATTGATTCTTAACAGCAAACGGTAAAGAATCAATTTCCTGTCAATATAGTCTTGACTTAAGCGATTTAAATATAACTGTTATATAGTACAATGAATGTTCTATATGGCTTGTTTTTCAGATTTCACCTTACTTAAACCAAAACTAACTAAATAAACTTTTTGTGATTACACTCGAGACATTTCTACCTAGTTTCAGAGCTCAGCAGTGACGAGTCTTAAACTTAAATACTCGCATAGCTTCAGGGATGTTTGCATTGAAAAATATATGAGTTATATTATTTGGACAATATTTATGGTTTATTGAACAAGGAAGGCAACGTTGTTCCCTTTCCCATTTCTGATTGTACTTCTCTTTTTTCCTGTTTCAGTACTTTTTTGTCTGTTCATTCTTCTTCTGACTGGAATTACAAACTAAATGTTGTTTTCTGAGGTGTTTAAATAGTGTTNTTTGATTAAGTTTATGAGAACTGAATGTTTGTAGGTTGCAGTTTAATGAGGAAAAAAGAGGCCATGCTTTGATTACAATTAAGTGTTTCGGACTCTCTGTTCTACGTTGCTATAGTAAAAGTATCCAGTCAACATGTTGTATTCGATTGTTCCTTATAGAGCTTGTTTTGAAAAGAGTTAAAATAATGTAACAGAAGGTTGGTGTGAGTGTAATTTTTTATATTCACTGTAGTTCTGGAATTTGTTGTTTTAGTTCGTAAAAGTCAGGGAATTTCAAAGTCTTGAAAGAGTGGCCGTCCTGGATACAGAATGCTGATGTGGCAATGCTGTATCATAACCATAAGAGTAAATTTTCAAAACCACATTTCTGCATATTTTGGCATGCATTATCCTTAGTAAAATTACATTGTAAGATTTTATTTTGTATAAGTAAGACAAAGCATGAGCATTTCTGCCATGTAATCTTCAAAACTTCTGTCTGTACTTAACAACAAAAGTTAGTATGGCCCCCAAAACTAGTCAATGCAGTTTCTTTATTTCATGTTAATTATTATATTATTGAGTTTTAGATTTTAAAATAATTAGGAGCTAAACAATTTGTTTGGAAACACTTTTAACCACCAACATAGAAGTACGAAACAAGCAAAAACATTCCACAGTCGCTTGCTTCACTCATTCTGAAACTCCTTGAATCAATTCTCCTTCCAGATTGGTTGTTTATTTTGGAAGAATAGTCGATATCTTGCTAAATTCACTCTTTAAAATTTTGTTGTCAATCATAATAGAGCATGGTTAGTCAACTGGCTCTCATACCAGAAATNATGGGTTCAATTCCCACACAATGCTGGGTGTTGTCAATGCCAATTCATCTCCACTGGTCAACAGAAACAGACCCGTCTGGTGTCTGTATTTTTTTTACCAAGTTCACATATTTAAGGGGATGCAAGTAGAATAAAAACTAGGATGACGATTCAAATGCAAGTCTTAAATATTGTTATTGAAATTAAGGGTGGCATACGGTTTGGGTACCTGTTATTTTCAATACCTGAATAAATGGGTAGTCGGGACTGTCAGGTTAACGGGTCCAATGAGTAATACGGGTGAAACGGGATCATGAAATAACCTATATTTAATACATAACTACGGGTGTGCGATATTTCAATATAGTTTTTTATTTTTCACTATTAATATTTTCAAATATTAGTTTATCAAAGATGTCGATATAGAGTTTGGAAAAATATCGATATCGAGGTCCGAAAAGTGTCGATATTGAATTTCGAAGATAGATACCGAGTTTCGTAAAATATCTATAACTTGTTTCCAAAAATTTCGAAAAATATCTATAACTTGTTTCCAAAAATTTCGAAAAATATCAATGTCAAGTTGTGAAAAATAATAATATTGAGTTTCGAAAAATATCTATGTGTAATTTAGAAAAATATTGAGTTTTGGAAAATATCGCTAACGGGTTTCGAAAAATATCTATATCTAGTTTCTAATAATAGGGTTATCGAGTTTCGATAATTCCGATATTGAGTTAGATATTCATTTTACTTGCCCTCATATAATACATGTTTAAGATTCATTCTGTGACATTTGTAGTGAATATTTGTGATATAATAGTATGTCTAATTATGGTGGCATTCACTGGGACACTAAATGTATGAGTTTAAGTTTATACCATAATGCCTGTCACAACACAGAATCAAAGAAAACATGTAATGCGCAGAAATAATGTAAAATGAGTAATGTGCAAGGTGAACACAAATCTTCCACTAGCCATCTTTTAACCAGTGTTTTTTTTGCACAGTGCTAAAGATTTTCTAACTTCCGTGGTTATCACTGTTTTATTCTTAATACAACCTTTGAGGAGAGCCATTGAGAATTTGGCAACAGAAGTGTCTTGTTGAAGGGCAGTGGGATATGGATTGTTATTTGTACAACATAAAACTCAAAACACTTCAAATATCATATTCTCTACTCACTCACCTGTTCATTAAAAGTACAGAACATTAGTATACTGGATATTGAATAATATTATAGATTTTTACCCATCTGCAGGGTTGCAAGTGAATCACGTTTCTCACTTCTAGTCACTTTAATCACACCAAGTCGCTTTTAGTCACCATTTTACGTAAAAGTCACTTGTTTTGTACTTAACCCTTTCGGTAGTAAGTTAAAATGTGGATACCGGACCGTCAGGAGTAGGTTTTTTTTCCGAATTGTGTTCCGCTCTCTTGAGCAGCAGTTTGTGGTAGGCCTATATTACTTGGGAAGTGCCTCCCTACTAATCTTAATGGATTATTTATTCTAGGCCGACATGACTCGAGTTTGATACTTTTCGATCACTGGAATAGCCAGACTTCTTTTGAATTAGCTGAACNCNNNCTTCTTACCCATGTTAACTTGGAATAGAACAAATGAATTCAAGATTGCCATGTAAATGAAGTGAAAAAAAGCTTTTTATACCACTTTACCGTCTTTCTTGTACTGTCTGAAACACTAATCAACATGTCAGATTTATCAACTGAACCCATCTTATTATTGTACATACCAACACATTCAGGCTTCAATTTATTTTCCCCAGTCTTATTATCTATTTTATCAGTCTTTTGTATGGTTGGCGGATGTACAGAGGTATTGTGGTTGTTTGTTTTTACACCAATTGTTGTTAAAGTTCTCAAGAGTTTGTCTAGATGGCAGCACCAATCACATCACTGACACCATAGTTCAGTCAGTGACCGTTCAGAGTGTCATCGTACTGCTACGTCCAAATATACAGGACTTCATAGTTGAGAGTCGTACCAGTACGGCGTTACCGCTCGTGGCACGGAACGGTGAGTCGTACATGTACGCCAATACTACCGAAAGGGTTAAATAGTCCCTTATGAGGTTTTAGTTCAACAAAAAAGCATTGGAAAGAATATGTAAACAAGACTTAGAACAGGATTGATCAGATGGTAATTTTCTTTTGCCTTAATGTTTTATGATTTTCTTTCCTTTTTAATTATAAAAGTGATGCCCTTTACGATGATAGTTGTACTGTATGTTATATACACGGTACTCTGACAGAGGGACATCCAGTGGGATACTGTAAACAAGTATTTTTTAAAGTTCATGCCTGTGAAGAGACCAACACTNATGTCCTCTAATAGCTAAAAATCNATAAGAAGATTGCTAAAAATAAGTACAATGAAAGCAGAACTTCTGTTTGTATGTTCAAGTGCCCGTATATTTACACGTTTTACTGGAACATTCCAGAAAGATGAACCATTAATTCACGTGCTTCATGCTGAGGTTAGAACTCTAGTTCAGACTCTTCTTGGGAGAGTGAGTAAGCAGCAGTCAAAAGTGATTGAATTTAATGACTTGCTATTTGAAAAACATACTGGGTAATTTACAGTACTTAACAGAAATTGAGTGTGGTGAATCAGTTAAACGTGCATTGGGTGAAGTCAATGAAAGGGACAGACTTTCGTTTCTTAAAATGGTACAAGACAATTATATTGAAGCTTGCAAACATGTGATTGACAAAGGGCCCATCTATAATGATTTGGTAGAGCATTTTCGCTTTCTTCAACCCAAAGAAAAGTCGTCAAAGTGAAGTGTAAGAGACATTGTAGCCATTGCCAAAATACTTCCCCTGGGCATTCCTTATGATAGGTTGGTTGATGAGTGGAAACTACTGCAGCTGGAAGATGAAACTGATATTCGGATAGATATTGTAATACTGACGTAGAGCGAAGATTTTCTACTTCCAACAAAGTGCTTACAGATGATCGGTCTAGAATATGCAGAACGTACTTTAAATGCCCATTTGACTGTTAAAGATGGCCTAAGACTCTATAACAACAAACCTGAACTTGTACCCATGACTAGACAGTTATTGACTCTAGCTCATGGTGTGCACAAGAGTTATCAAAGTTACCTGGATGAGAAAAAACAAAAAGAAATTGAGAGAGGTAAAAAGAAGTAGAAATATTCCAGAAAATTGTTGTAGAAAAGAAGACAATTGAAGAACGGGAAGAGAAACTAAAACAAAAACACAGCAGCACAAAACTGCCAAAAAACTATTTGAAGAAGCCAGTGCAAGATTAGAGAAGGCCTTAGGGAACAAGATTTTGATGAAATGCAACTAGCAAATGCTATGCTAGCAGGCTATTCTAAGATCAAACAAGTGGAAGAGCACATAAGAAATGAGGTAAAAATCTTGATGAATAATATAGAAAAGCGTAAGAATACTACGAATAAACGTAAGTCATCATTAAATAATTATTTTAATAAAGATTTCTTGGCCATACCTCATACAGGACTAAATTCCATGATCTTTTAAGGCTATATGAAGGCAATGTTTTATTTTGTAATATATTTTATAATATACTGTGGTGTCACGTTTTTACAGAAATGCTCACTTTTTATCAGATTTTTAACATAAATGGTCACTTTTTTGAAGGCTTCCTACTGCTTGCATGCCTGCATCTGCACAAATGTAATTAATAGGGTTAGGATTTCACACATCAGGCATATTTTTTCCTTAGTAGCTATTGTTTTCATTTTCCGTATCTGGGCGTTTCAGTTCACCTAGAGTCCCCCCCAACCAAATTTGTTTTGTGCATATTTTGGATGCTAGGGTCATATTTTATAGGTTCATGTCATATTGATCAAGTGAGTGCCCCTTTTGTCGTATTCCAAGAACTCCTGAAAATATTCAAGGTCATTCATGTTTTGCATTATGGTAGTCCTGTTATGTGGTAACTAGACTTCTTTTGTAGTAGGGTCAGAGCTCTCGGGGGTTGGGCTATGACATGTACCTGGCTATTTTTAGGGGGTGGTTTCATGCTTTTGGCCTTCCTGGTGTTATAGACTAATGACCTGTCATTCTATGTCAGTGCCTTTCTTAGCTGTCATCTTGAATCCGACTTTTCTCGTGAATACACTAGTGATTTTTCTCGAATTCCTGTTTTAGTTTGTGGTGCTTTTTTTCTTTTGACTGAAAATGCCTAAAGGAAAGTCTAGTGGATCGGCAGTGTTCAGTCATTCACGACGGACAGCAAAGTTATATATTTCCATTTATGCTTAAACACACATTTCCAACTTACGTTCCTTTTTTATGTATATACTAAGTAACTCATGAAAGGATATCACCTGTAGTGCCAAAGCACTGCGAGTGCCAAAAGTGAACATAGAATTAAGAAGAAAGTAAGTATTTGTGAACCTTTGTTTTGAACGTTTAGAGATTGTATGTATCAGCAAAAACACAAGATGGTAGAGTTCCAGGCCCGTATTCTTAGTCGTTTTGGAGAGTTACTAAATTGAATCTAAATTGTGATTAGTCAAAACTAGAAGTTTTCGTATTCAGAGACCGTGATTAGCCCCAAATACAATTTAGAATAGCTTCCAAATTTAGTTNGGTGGTTTCTAAACATTTATCTTACTCTTAAGTTTAGGTGGTTTCTAAACATTTATCTTACTCTAAGTACCAGAAAGCATTGCGATTGGATCAGCTGGTGCTGAGATTAGGTTTGTAATGAATAGGTAAGGTAATTCTAGTATTTGGATCATAATCTACTCGATTGTACCAGAAGTGTAAAAATGGGATAATGTTATATAGAATAAGTGTTGTACAAATATGGTAATGTTGTGTTGGTGTGAACCCTTCTATGCACTGTAAACACTGAACACAAGTGCACACCTTTTTAACAGAACTTGCATTTTCTAGCTGAATACCTAGCCAACATTGACTTCCCAGTAT